>CM062806.1:977405332-977676789 GCA_031772625.1 Pinus tabuliformis
CTGTGGAGGTGTCCTGTTTGTAGACATCCACGACATCAAAAGTTGTGTTTTCAAAATCTAGTGGTTGTGTCCACTGTGTATTGTTGAAATTCAAGTTTATGCTTTCTAATAGTCCCTCACTGAGATCTACCTCCACACATATCCTGGAAAATGTGAATATCCCCCTTGAGATTCTGTCTTCATCCGTCTTTAGGAATTTTCCCAAAACGTTCCCTGTGGCGATTAATACTTTATGATGCCAAAAATGTAACGAGAGATTGTGCAGCCTGACCCACACTGGCATCTTTGAAACCACCATTGTATTGGCATCAAATCCGAGAACCATGGGGTCATAAATAGTCCTGCATTACCCAGAAACATGGCCCCTTATTGAGGATATATTCTCTTTCTTGTTCTGTTCTGAATCAGACTATAAGAAACCCTTTTGGGCATAAGTAGATCTCGCAGTCTGGTGACCAGCCCTCATATATCCATTGGTGTAGAGCATTAGATTTTGGCCAAAACCCATTAAATCTTCATATGACTGAATTGGAGTAAAGATCTGTAAACAGGTTATTTACCTCAGGCATGGCAATGGTAAGGGTAGGATTCACAGAGTTTTGTTCCACTATATAGGGCCCCGGAACCTTCACTAGTGTTGTAGATTTGACATTCGTTTGATTCTTACCTTTGATTGCTTCCTTGAAGGAGCTTGTGCTTTTGGAGCTGGTTTCGGCACTTCCTCCCCTTAAGCGCAGGTTAATTATCATGGTTGTGTCTGTATTGATGCCATAATCCTTCAGTGTAAGGTTTTCCTGTAGGTTGTGACCTAAGTAGATCAGGTTTTGCCGTTGTGCTAGTATGCCCAGTTGGTTTTGGATCTTATTTTTTAGCTCCTGGATCTTCCTTCCTTCCTGGATCCTCGAACAAACCATATTTCCTTCTAGTGTTTTAATGAAGATTTGTATCAGGTCCTCTTCTTTTGGATATGTGTCCATCTGCAGTGTTGCGGTATCTATTACCCAACTGTCTGAATTTATCAAATCTAGTTGTCCCGTCATTTTCTCGCAGACCTTCATCCTATTTAGCCTGCTTGGTTGTCTCCGATCTGCTTGCCTATCTAGTCTATTGGCCATTTGAGATCCATTTTTTGCAGATTTGGTGCGTGATTTGAGAGTGTCGGCATAAGTATTTAGGGTTTCCAGTTTCCCAGTAGCTCTGCCAATGTTTTACCTTCCCCTATGATTTGGGGCTGTGATCCCAGGTAGAAGGGTGACTTGTCGTGTGCAGGCCTCCAGATCTGGGCTTGGTATGGTCGTTTGGACTTCTGTGTGCCAGATATATCAGATTGAAAGTGGATCTATAGTTAGTACCACCTTCCATAGAAGGTAGGATCCACCCATATCCAAGCAATAGGATCAACCCAGATCCATGCATTATCCGTACAGGGGCAGCGTTGCCAAGCTCGAGTTTATGGCTAGAGTGTGCAGGGGGCGATACGTCCTAGATCTCAGAGCTAGTAGCATATTGGCATATAGATCTAGCCTTGTGAACTTGGTTGTGGGGTTGAACAGTCACTTTGAAGATGCCTACAAGAACCCCCACTGCTGCCTTCAAGATCTCTTCTTCTCCAGTTCTCGCATGCCTCTTTCCTGAGCAATTGGTTATTCTCTTAGTGATTTTTGGTTTTGAATCAGCCGTCGTCATCTCGGGGGTGGGGGTGAAAGTCACAGGCGTAGTAGATCTGGTTTGTGGCTTTCCATATAGCTCAGAGTGCCATCTTTGAGGTCTCCACCGCCTCTCACCGTCCCTCAGTGTTTTGATTCATGTTCTTCCTTCCCTTGCAACCCTTATCACCCCAGAAAAAGGGGCAATGACATCTCGCTGGAGAGCTCGAGCATTGGGTCTCTCTGCAGTGAGGGAGGGCGTTGCTCCGCCTCTACTGCTACTCAGAGACTCCCATCCCGTGTAGCCTGGGTGCAGTATGAGTGAGGAGGATGCTCGAGATTTCATGGCTGCAGACCCGATTCCCTTTTTCAATTCCTACTTCAACTCCGATCCCATACCAATGTCTTTTCAAATTTTATTTTATTATAATAAAAAAATAATTTAGAAAATAATTTCAAATATTACTAATTATTATGCTTTAAGGCATTTCCCTCTGAAACCAACTCCCCTTCGCGCACTTCTGTCATCCCTCTGTGTCGTTTGATCCATCATTAAACGATTAGATTGTGCTAGTCCATTGATTTGAATTGCATCGACACATGTGGTTTCTTTTTTCCCTTTGCACAAATTTCGTCATTGCATATGATTCTTGTTATGTGTTTCAGCAGTGAGGTTTTTCCCACATCCTTATGGAAACTATCCTATGCTTGTCTGCACTGTCTTTCTTGTCACCAACGAGAAAGCATGATATCGATCAGAGAAGGGAGACTGCCATGTCTTGCCTTGCCATTCTCAGATGAAAATACAAGGAAACAAACTTGATCAAGCTTTTTGGGTCGATAGCGTTTCGTGCCTTATTTTTCTAGAGAAAAAGGGCAAAGTTATAATCCTCTCATCCTGGTAGTGAAGTTTTATTTTTATTTTTCGCGATTATTTAGATTCCCATGTTGATACTCTTTAGTAGTCAATGAATAGTCGTTTGAGAAGTCCATTTACAGTGAAAGGAAATCCTGCAGTTGGTTCCGAACCTTCAGAAAATATCAATTGGTAACATGGGTAGTTCAAATTGAATGTCCTCAACATAAGATCATCCTTTCAGCAAGTCATAAGCATCAATTCTTGCAATATGTACTGATAAATAACAACTTTCTAAAAGGGAAATAAGAAATCCAAACTTATTGACATGTGCTATTTTTTGTATCAATTTCTGATATCTATTGACAATAGGTAAACAATGCTTACCAAAAACAATGCAATGACACAAGAAATTAATCAACATCAGAACAACCTTCATATATTGCTGTTGCAGATGATGTAATTCGACGTTTGCTCACTCCGACTACTTCCCAGGTAAGCTCTCTTATAACCCTATGTCTAAATAAGTTTTGCATTTGATATTTAAGTTCCAACCCATTATTCGTCTTACTGCATCTATGGCTTGCCCTTGGTTTCTACTATGACTAGGTATTGTTGTTTCCACTTGTGTCACCATTTTCGACTAGGATCTGATTAAAAATATTGGCCACTAGCCCACTTCTAATTCAGCTATTCGGAATCCTTACGGATCAGTAATTTGAGCATCACTTGGGAATTTGGAAATTCGTAATCCCTAAGCTAGAGTTTTTTTTTCTTCTGAGGCTCTCACATTTAAGGTTACAGACATTAATGAAAAATTCCTTTACAGATGCATTGTTAAGGTTTGTAATCCTCAACTACATTGTGCAATAATTGTCTTATTACTATTTAATTTTGAGACAATGTAATGTGTGCCTTCCAACATGGGTCGCTTCAGGATAGACTCAACACTTATTTATTTATTTGTCCTTCCATGCAATAATAGTTACACAGAGTTCCAGGACCGTCCTGCTGATTTATAAGAGGGTTCATAATTTAATTCGTACTATGCAATGTCTGTCGAGGGCAATATTTTTCTTGTTTGCTTGGACCAATTAACAATAGAATCAAAGTGCATAATGGTTTGTGAATGTGGTTATAAAATTTTGAAGTATATTTGGAAATTTTTAATTGTTTGAACAATTGTATCAACCTTCATGTCACCCAACAGGGCTCTTATGGTCATTGGAATGGATAGGCTAAGATCTTACCATGAAAAAACATATAAAAACCTTAAAATATTTAGTTATATATATGATGCAGGTAAAAAGATGAGTGAATAAGGTAAAGCATATGAAATATCCATTTAAAAAATAACAGTTCTAAGCCTTGTCAGAATACTGATAATAAGAACAACCTACAATGACAACATTCCAGGAGGCCACATCTTTGAAAGACAATGTAGCAAATACTTGGTCTCCAATCTTACTCATGTATGTCAAATGCATGTCTACAAGTGAATTACCCAATACTCCAATCCATTGCGAACTAAATAATCATGAATTCTCTTGTTGTGTTGAAGATCCTCTGAGCTAGGACATACAGGAAGAATGTTCACAAGGGTGCAGAGTCTAGTTTCACAACTGCAAATTCCATCTGATGAAAGTAATTCAAAGTTTCATGGTGATTCCCATTCTAATAATAGCATGATGTTGATTCTTCAAACGTTCTAAGGAAGCCCTGTCATGGGTTGAAAATACAACTATTTAATCACTTTTCATCTAAAATTAAAAATTATGTTTTACTTGTGGACCATGTGAATATCCTTGGTGAGTACAATCTTCATAGGGTTAATTCTTGGTCTGGTGATAGTAGCTCAAGTCGGAGTAATAGTTATGGATTTGTCATCCATGGGACTGCAAGGGGGGTCCAGTGGCCAACCCTCATTCAAAAGACTTGCACAACTGCAAGTAGACAAGACACTAGTGAAGTGATGTAATCTAGCTTCACACTTGCTTGTTCCATTCTGTAGAGAAGTGTGAGAGATTACATTCCACCTGCATGTATTCAATATGTTGCAATAATGGAACTCCATAATAACAAATCCTATCTCGAAAATCTATTAAAGAAATGGTGTGCAACCTCTAAACTACTAGAATTGAAAATTGATAGATGCATACGAGTGCATCACCTACACAAATCTTGTGTAGCTCATTCCAACTCCGAAGGCAAAGACAATTTGTCCAGTACAGAATTTGTAAGTCCTTCCAGGGTAACTTGTGGCAGGATCCACTCTCATGGTCATGTTGGTCAAGCTAACAATGAAAACAAACTCCTCTGGATATGAAGTCATAGGTAGTCTAATACCCACCTACAACAGAGATAAATCCTTGCCTTAGTGGCTTTACCTTCTAATTTACATGTAGAAAGTATTTAAAAAACTGGTTCTCTAGTGACATTTAGCAGGGTTTTAGCCTGGTTGGGTAGCCTAATTTGTTGAAGGTCCCCTTTCCAATTCATTGGCCCTCTTTCATTAGCAGGGGTGGTATCAAAATTGAAGAAAGATTTCTATGTGACTCAATGTGATACTAAAAACTATGAGGACCTATTTGATAATGTAAGTCCTAATTATAATTCAATGATTTGATGTTTAAATATTTACCCGGATTGCATTCTCCAAATATCACATTTGCAATGACAACTCCTCCAACTTCTCCTGGATAGCCCACCCAAAGAATAGCTGAAATCTTTTCACTATTCTTAGAAAATTAAATATCAAAAGGACCCCTGACATAATCACAAGAATTATAGGTCCCTTCGATGCATTTTCAACTTGGGTTACGAGTTTTTGTTTCTGCCAGGTAACAACAAACTTGTTCAGTCTAAAGACTCTGCCTCCAGTGACAAGTCTCCACCTACTATTCAAATTGTTGCATAATAACTGCTTGCTATCTAAACCACCCCAATATTTATTTTCTTGCATTTTCATATATCTGGCTTATGTCGCTTATAGAGTGAACTGATTTTTCCGCCACTGTTCTTTTATGGGCCAATGTCTTTATGGGTAAGGTTTTCCCTCTCTACTAGAATTTTATGGTTTACCATTCACTCTCTCTTGTTGCTCAATGAAAATTTCTAAGAGAGCGTGATTAGGAGAGTGCCCTGGATTACAATGACTCCATTGAATGAATTATCATAAGAAGTTGGAACAGACCTCCTAAGGCATGGTGAAAATGTAGGTGCCGAATAAACATAGAGTTACACTTTAATTACAAACTTCACTAACTCAAAATAGACAGTGTGAATGTTGTTTTGACTCAGTTACCGGAGAATCCACAGTATGAACCATTTTTCTGTCAACGTTTCAAATCCCAACTGGGATCCATCATCAGGACTTATGAATGATGATATAAGAAGAGCTAATTTGAAGGAAATAAATAGTTAGAGGAACTCTTCTTGCTATCCTCACTCTAAATTTTTCGAGTAAAATGATTTCACTCCAAGTATCCCCTCCGTATAGGGACATGATTCTGGATTTAAGAGATCTGTGGTTTATATCTTTTGACTCAGTTACCGAAGAATCCGTAGTATGAACCATTTTTTTGTCAACGTTTCAAATCCCAACTGGGATCCATCATCATGACTTATGAATGATGATATAAGAAGAGCTAATTTTAAGGAAATAAATAGTTATGAGGAACTCTTCTTGCTATCCTCACTCTAAATTTTTTGAGTAAAATGATTTCACTCCAAGTATCCCCTCCATATAGGGACAAGATTATGGATTTAAGAGATCTGTGGTTTATATCTTTTGACTCAGTTACCGGAGAATCCACAGTATGAACCATTTTTCTATCAACGTTTCAAATCCCAACTGGGATCCATCATCAGGACTTATGAATGATGATATAAGAAGAGCTAATTTGAAGGAAATAAATAGTTATGAGGAACTCTTCTTGCTATCCTCACTCTAAATTTTTCGAGTAAAATGATTTCACTCCAAGTATCCCCTCCGTATAGGGACAAGATTCTGGATTTAAGGGATCTGTGGTTTATATCTTTTGACTCAGTTACCGGAGAATCCACAGTATGAACCATTTTTCTATCAACGTTTCAAATCCCAACTGGGATCCATCATCAGGACTTATGAATGATGATATAAGAAGAGCTAATTTGAAGGAAATAAATAGTTATGAGGAACTCTTCTTGCTATCCTCACTCTAAATTTTTTGAGTAAAATGATTTCACTCCAAGTATCCCCTTCGTATAGGGACAAGATTCTGGATTTAAGAGATCTGTGGTTTATATCTTTTGACTCAGTTATCGGAGAATCCACAGTATGAACCATTTTTCTGTCAACATTTCAAATCCCAATTGGGATCCATCATCAGGACTTATGAATGATGATATAAGAAGAGCTAATTTGAAGGAAATAAATAGTTATGAGGAACTCTTCTTGCTATCCTCACTCTAAATTTTCGAGTAAAATGATTTCACTCCAAGTATCCCCTCCGTATAGGGACAAGATTATGGATTTAAGAGATCTGTGGTTTATATCTTTTGACTTAGTTACCGGAGAATCCACAGTATGAACCATTTTTCTGTCTACGTTTCAAATCCCAACTGGGATCCATCATCAGGACTTATGAATGATGATATAAGAAGAGCTAATTTGAAGGAAATAAATAGTTATGAGGAACTCTTCTTGCTATCCTCACTCTAAATTTTTCGAGTAAAATGATTTCACTCCAAGTATCCCCTCTGTATAGGGACAAGATTCTGGATTTAAGAGATCTGTGGTGACTCAGTTACCGGAGAATCCACAGTATGAACCATTTTTCTATCAACGTTTCAAATCCCAACTGGGATCCATCATCAGGACTTATGAATGATGATATAAGAAGAGCTAATTTGAAGGAAATAAATATTTAGGAGGAACTCTTCTTTCTATCCTTAAAAGTATCTTGATCAATATATCAATAAGAATTGGTAATAAAGAATAGACAAATTACCTCATTTTTTGTGTGTTGTGCCGTGGTTTAATGATTGAGATAACTAATAGCCATAATGATGTCTCAATTTCAAACCCAATAATCATAGAGCCATGGAAATTATGGCATTGGTTGAGTTGGATGGTGTTTGATATGCAACATTCATTCAAAACATGTTATCCCTTTGTATACTGGCAGCCATAAGGTCCAATAACACTGTAATTATAATTCTATAAATTTATTGCAAGAATATTATATTAAGTGTAATCATAATTTAATAGTTTTATTGCATAAATATTCTTATCATTATTATAGAGTAATTTGAGATGTTTTATATTTTGGAAAGTGAAAATCATTTACTGTACATAGTGATTGCTGTACCTTTTTCCGAGTTTCATTATAAATGTCAATCAATCAAGAGATAATTACACCCAATATGGAAATTATGAGTCCAATAATATGATTTTACATTTATACTCTTCTTCCACACAGAGAATTCTACCCAAGATGGAAATGGGATATTGTTTGATATTTTGGAAAATGAAAATCATTAATTTTATTATATATTGTAATTGTTGCACATTTTCTGAATTGCATTATAAATTCCAATCAACGGAGAAAACATCTAGAATGGAAGGACATGCTGAGAATGTTGGAGGACCATTTGAAGGGACATTAAATTATCCAATGAGAAGATGACATTTTTGAATGTTGTTTCAAGTGGGGAATTTTTATTTCTTATAGGCTCTACAAGCAGAGGCAAGAGCTATCTTCTCAATTTTGTAGTAAAAATCTTGAAGAAATTGCATGGTCCAAGCTCCGTCTTTGTAACAACCTCATAAGGAATTGAAACATGCCATTTGAATGGAATGACTCTACATTCCTTTGTTGGAGCCCCACCATTTTTTGTGACTGAGAAAGTACTGTTGACATTGATTGAAAGGAAAAATAGAAATGTTAATAGATGGAAAAATGCCAAGGCATTGGTTATAGATGAGATAGGCATGATTAATGGAGGTTTTTTCGATCAATTGAATTATGTTGCCAATAATCTGAGGAAACCATCGAATGGGAAAGGGGTGTAGGGTGGGTTGCATCTTGTGGTGACAGGGGATTTCTTCCAACTCCCATCGGTGACACGTAAGAACCCGAACAAGTTCTTTTCCTTTGAAGCAGATTGCTGCGATGAGTGTTTTGACAAGAAAATTGAATTAACCCATGTTTATAGGCAGTCATATAGGGAGGTAGTAGAGATGTTGTAGAAATAAGAAAAGGTCTGTGGGACTAAAAAGCCTTGGCAAAATTGAAAACCTGTCATGGTCCATCTGTGGATGCGTATGTGACTAGATTGTATTTGAGGAATGATGATGTTAGGAGGGTGAATGATGAGAGACTGAATTCTCTGGGGCATGAAATCATCACTTTTAGTGCCAAGGATGAAGGGAAGAGTACAAAAGAGTAAGATGAAGACTGGAATTGCTCTTGATCAAATTGGTCTTTCCATAGGGACACAAGTGATGCTTGTCAAGAATATAGATACTGGGATAGGGCTAGTGAATGACGCAACATGCCAGATTGTTGATTTTGTTGGGGATGACACACAGTAAAAAGCTATTAGTCCAATAGGGCTCTGACCAAAGATGAGATTTCTCTATGTGGTTGAAAGGATTATCACATCAAAATCCTAACATGTTTATGAAGGTGAGGTGAAGGTGGCTACCCGAACATAGGTGCCATTAATTTTAGCATGGGCTATTATTGTGCACAAGTGCCAAGGGGGTCAATTATATCAAAGTCATTGCAGATATATATATTCCTGTATTTCCTTTCCTTCTTCTTACCGGGTGGGTGGTCTTGCTTCTATGCCTTCTTACTTCACCGGGTCGGGCAGGTCCTTCCTCTCCTTTAAAACATCTAGAATGGAAGGACATGATGAGAATGTTGGAGGACCATTCGAAGGGAAACATTACATTATCCAATGAGAAATGATAGTTCTAAATGTTGTTTCAAGAGGGGAATTTGTATTTATTACTGGCTTTGTAGACACACGCAAGAGTTAACTTCTTAATTTTGTAGTAAAAATCTTGAAGAAATTGCATGGTCTAGGCTTCATCTTTGTAACAAACTCAACAAGGATTGTAGCATGCCATTTGAATGGAATGACTCTACATTTCTTTGCTGGATCTCCGCCATTTGCTGTGACTGAGACCATTGAGACTTATTGAAAAGAAAAACATAAATGCTAATAGATGGAAAAATGCCAAGGCATTGGTTATAAATGAGAGAGCTCTGTGGGACTCAAAAGCCTTGGCCAAATTGAAAAACTGTCAGGGTCCATCCATGGATGAGTCTGTGACTAGATTGTATTTCAGGATTGATGATCCTAGGAGGATGAATGATGAGAGACTGAATTCTCTAGGGCAGGAAATGATCACTTTTAGTATTGAGGATGAAGGAGAAGAGTACAAAAAGAGTAAGTTGAAGACTAGAATTGATCCTAATTAGATTGGTCTTTGCATATGGGAACAAGTGATGCTTTTCAAGAATATAGATACTGGGATTGGACTGGTGAATGGAGCAATGGGCCAGATTGTTGATTTTGTTGCAGATGACACACCGTCGAAATCTATTAGTCCAATAGGGCTCTGGCCAAAGGTGAGATTTATTTGTCGGTTCGAAAGGATTATCACATCGAAATCCTGGCATGTTTATGAAGGTGTGGTGAAGGTTGCTACCTGAACACAGGTACCATTAATTTTAGCATGGGATATTACTGTGCAAAAGTTCCAAGGGATGACATTGGAGAGGTTGGAGACAAGTCTTTCTAGGGAATTTGATTATGGCATGATATATGTAGCCCTTTCCCACGTAACATTAGGGGAATTTTGAGATCTAAAATGGGCCTCCTAAGAAAAATGTACGATCAAAATTAACTTCATAAGAACTAATAGGATTCAAGATGATGATGTTAACCATGGGGGATGACTCACCATTTTCGGAGTAAAAACGTAAAAAGATTAAAAAATAATAAAACTATTTTTTTCAACTCGTATTTTCAACTTATCTCCCTAAGTGTTTACTCAAATTGCGAGTGGGATTACTTGTTGGATGCAAAATTTAATTCCTCATCTAAGGAGTACCCATGTTTCATACTTTCGATGGACCTTGCTACATGAAAAATGAGAAATACGTGAAAAAACTTGACTGCCATCACATTTTTCATGTATTTCTAATTTTTCGTGTAGTAGGGTCCATCGAAAGTATGTAACATGGGCACTCCTTGAATGAGGAATCAAATTTTGCATCCAACGAGTGTTTCTTCTCGAAATTTGAGTAAACCCATAAGGAGATAAGTTGAAAATACGAGTTAAAAAATAAGTTTTTTCTTTTTTCCCTCTAAAATTTGATGATGTAATCTAATCTTATTTTATTATTGCCACTATTATTTTATAATTTCCTTAGGAGGCCCATTTTAGACCTCAAAATTCCCCTAGTGAGAATTTAGACGGGTTGAGGCTGATATGATTTAAACCGTCTAATATCAAAGCACACCCAAAGGTGCTTGACTTCTATCGGAAACTTACTAGTAGTAGGGTGCTACTTGGATGAGAAAGAAAAGAAATGAATCTTGTAGCCAGACTTCATAGTTTTGATGACATTATTAGTTTCAGACATCTCAGGTAATTTGATTTAGGTTTGAATATTTATTTGTGATAGGGAGATGTCAGTATCATAGAACCTATGTACTTATTTTGAATCATGTTGAAACATCCTACTCTATTTGGACCTAAATTTTATAGACATCGTTTTCTTAAAACCTGAAAAGTATAGTAATGGCTGAGTTATTAAGAAGATAAAATTTTGTAATTTGGTAATGTAGGTTCATAATTTTACGTTTTTTGGTTGGATATTCAAACAGTGTTAAAGATATATAAACTATAATTAATTTTTGAGTATTATGTTTCTAGTCCAATGATCAGTAAGCAGGAAGGTAGGAATGCTATTGTCCCTTTTTTTGGGTCACATGGAAGGGTATTTGATATTATGTTACTTTTTGTTTATATTTTTTGCACACGAGTATGGCATTAAGAGCCACCAAACCTGATTATTCTTCCATCTAGAGGTAGAGTGAATTGATTTTGCCCCCATTGTTCTTGCATGGGCCAATATCTTTATGGGTAAGGTTTGCCCTCTCTACTAGAATTTTATATTTTACCATTCACCCTCACTTGTTGCTCAAAGAAAATTTCTAAGGGAGGGTGATTAGGAGAGTGCCCTGGATTATAATGACTCCATTGAATGAATTATCATAAGCAGTTGGAACAAACCTCCTAAGGCATGGTGAAAATTTGGGTGCCCAATAAACATAGAGTTACGATTTAACTACAAACTTCACTAACTCAAAATAGACAATGTGAATGTTGCTATTTGAGAACACCTGGTATGATTTTTGAAAAGCCTGAAAAGTAGCTTGATCAGTATATCAATAAGAATTGGTAATGAATAATAGACAAATTACCTCATTTTTGTGTGTGTGTTGTGTTGTGGTTTAATGATTGAGATAACTCATAGCCATAATGATGTCTCAATTTCAAATCCAACAATCATAGAGCCATGGAAATTATTTCACTAGTCAAGTTTGACGTTGTTTGATATGCAACACCATCTTATCTCTTTGTATAATGGTAGCCATAAGGTCCAATAACACTGTAATTTAGAGTTCTATAAATTTATTGCAAGAATATTCTATTAATTGTAATAATAATTTAATAGGTTTATTGCATAAATATTCTATTCATTATTATAGAGTAATCTGAGATGTTTGATATTTTGGAAAGTGAAAATCATTTACTATATATAGTGATTGTTGTACCTTTTTCTGAGTTTCATTATAAATGTCAATCAATCAAGAGATAGTTACACCCAATATGGAAATTATGATTCCAATCATATGATTTTACATTTATACCCTTCTTCCACATAGAGAATTCTACCCAAGATGGAAATGGGATATTGTTTGATATTTTGGAAAATGAAAATCATTAATTTTATTATATATAGTGATTGTTGCACATTTTCTAAATTTCATTATAAATGCCAATCAATAAATTTATTGCAAGAATATTCTATTAATTGTTATCATAATTTTATAAATTTATTGCATAAATATTCTATTCATTATAAATAGAATATTTAGAGTGAATACTTGATATCTTGGAAAGTGAAAATAATTTACTATAAATAGTGGTTGTTGTACTTATTTTAATTTCATTATAAATGTCAATCAATCAAGATATAGTTACACCCAATATGGAAATGAAGATTTCAATCATATGATTTTACATTTATATCCTTCTTCCAAGTATATAATTGCAATCATTTACTATATATAGTGATTGTTGTATTTTTTTGTTTTTATTTTTTCTTCTTCTGAATTTCATTATAAATGTTAATCAATCAAGAGATAGTTACACCCAATATGGAAATGAAGATTTCAATCATATGATTTTACATTTATACCCTTCAAAATAGAGAATTGCAACGAAGATGGTAATGGGATATTGTTTGATATTTTGAAAATGAAAATCTTTAATTTTATTATACATAGTAATTGTTGCCTTCAACATCCTCAAGTTTAAAAGATGCATAATTTGGCTTCAAATTCTTATAATCTATCCAAAATCATTCAATGTAGGTCACTATGATCTTGTCCATAGAGTGATAAAAAACATAATGATACAAATGTTTGCTAGAGTTTGAATTGGGGGAACAATGTAAATGGATCTAAATGAAACCCAAGAGAGTTATATCAATTGCAAGAAATCTTGAATCCCAAATAAAGTTGGCATATTCAAATAGGGTGTGGATAAATTCCAATCATTCAATTAAGAAAATACTTGAAACACAAGCAAATACATATGGATGTTTAACCAAAAGACCAAATTAGCATCTTCTGGTCAATAATTACTAAGGATAGAGATCTTTGCTATCTCTGCAATGCATTCTTTGGAAACTACCCTAAATAACCAAAAAGAGAGAACCTCATACTGTGGATACTCATGTCATGTCAATGATGCAATTTTTGAGACCTCCCTCTTTAACTAAGATCCAAAATTCTACTTACACCCTTTGGCAACATCTGGTGACACTTTCATTGTCATCATGGAAGAGTAACAATTTAATGCTACTCTTTCCTACGCTACTACCTTACGACGTTTCCTTTGCAACATCTGGTGCAATTGCTAGCTTTAATAATATTAAGTTTATTATTTAAATATTTATAATATTAAAATTCATTAAACAATATATGTGTTATTATTTTATATTGTATTTTAATTATTGATTTGATTAAAAATATTTTTCAATTAAATAAAAACATTTAGTTGTTCATAAGTGTACAAGACATTAACTTTAATATTTACCAATGTATCTCAAAATTTTCATAAATAATAATATATATTACATATTTTACTTCATGTGAATTTTGAATAAATATTTGTATTCATTTAAATTGTGTTATAGTTTTGGAATAATAATAAATTTAATAATATTTTTTTTGTTATTATATATATAGAGAGAAGTGTATTACTTAAAATTTTATTTTAAAAAGTAAATAATATTTATTGAATATTTTAGATTATAATCACGACAAAACTTTTTGAGGTCATTATTGTGTGTATGGTGCAAGTATTGTGTCCAAGATTGTGAGTGGAAACTCCACCCATTCGCAGGGACCAAATGATGTAGAATGAATAGAAAATAGTGCATATCGGTTTAAATATGTGTTAATGATATGTTAAAGATTCTTTTTTTATGAATTTTTGGTTGCTCGTAGATTCTAGGAGTAACAAGGTGAGAGTGGCTAAGATGCTTTATTATCCCTCTCATTAGGTTCATCCTCCTTCCAATCACACTTTTTTATTTATTGCTAACTTCCAATCCTTAACCCGCTTTCTAGCACCTCTCTCAGTCTTCCTAAACCAGAACCACATGTGTTTGTCAATCATGTTCATCCCCGAGTCGATCCTTTGGCATGGAAATATTCTTACTCTCATATCCCATCCTTGTCAGATAATTTAGAGTGCATTTCTAAAAGCTTCTTTGGTAAGTGAAATCCTTTGCTTTCTTCTTTTCAATCTTCTGGTCCTTCGGGATTGAATCCCCATGCTTCTTCCCATTATCACTTTTTATCTCCTTCTATAAATTTGTCAACACCTGCACTAGTTTTTCCTAGAAAATCCATCTCCTATTCCTCCTCTTTTTCGGCCTTAGGTCCCTTGTTCCCTCATTATCTATGACTTCTTTCCTATCTGCTTCGATTCCCTTGACATCTTCCTTGATATTGTCGTTTCCATTGATCCCCACATCCCCCTTAACCTTTGTCCTGACCCCCTTGTTACCCCCATGCTGTCTCTTCAATCCCTTGCACTCGTTGGCCTCCTCATGCTCTTCTTGTGGAACCTTGTAGCCTCCTTGTTCTCTCCCCCTTTGAACCCTTTATCATTTAACACATTTTTTATGGTGCATTATTCAAGCTTATCCCAGTGCCTCATTTTTATGTTTAACCTCCAACCATCGACTTTGGTTATCCCCCTCTTACCCACCTCAAGATCCATGAACTTCTTCTCATCCTCATTATTCATGAACTCCCTTACGTATAACCCCTCCTCTCCCACAACTTCTTTGGTTTCCCATCTGCTTCCCTCACCCTCAACTTCCTTAAAATCCCTTCTGCCTCTGTATTTCCCTTATTTACATTTCCCCCTTCGACTCGATGTTAACCATCTCTCTAACTGGTTTGACCACTTCATCCATAACAATGTCCCCTCTCCCCTCCCTTTGGATATTAACCCTTCCCCTAATACTTTAACTCTTAACAACACTTACCCTCACTCTATTTCTAACATTAACAATTCTTAATCAAAAGAGTTCCTCCCCTCGCCTTGCCTTCTCCCTCCTCTCTTACCCCCTCATATTCCTCCTTTAATCTTCATTCCAAAGTTTTGAATCTCTCTTTTACCATCCTATTATCACTTAGAGAAAACCCTAGCTACAGGAAAAACTCTAAGGTAACCTCAAACCGCTTTGAGGTTGAAAGTTGGTCCTTCAATCTGGAAAGGGATCTCTCCCTAATAATCAGCTACCCAAGGTCACAGTGGTGGAATGTTTGCAATAAGTCCTATGACTAAATTTATTTAAGGAAAAATGAGGTTGGTTGGATTGTAGGAAGATTTCACCATTGGGAATGGAGTCTAACCCAATCAAATTCATATAATCACAGGTTCAGTGAGAAAACATCACAAAAGTGAGATAGTAACAATTCCTTCGACAATTTTTAGGAAGTTGGATAATGAAGGAAATCAATATGATATATATGTGAAAAGCAAGTTGTTAATATCTGAAACATAAAGAAAACGGGGCACGTAAATATCAATTCTAATTTCAACCACTTAGCATTCAGACATTGAAGAAAATATTACACCAAGATACAAGCAAGGAATTATAACACAAGAATTTTTGCAAAACTGCTCACATAGACTGCTTTATTATAATTTGATTAGACAATACATAAAAAGGCTACTTTAAAATAAGTTCCAACCCTTTTTTCTTCTTCAAAAATTGTCTATATAGAAAATACAATAGCTAAACAAGTTTCTAGCTAAACTTAATTACAATAATCTAAAAATAATAGTGTATATGTTTTAGGTACATGCATGTAAAATATGTTCAAAACATATTTGTTTTCCAATAAAAAACAACTTTTTGTAAATTGTGCTAAAAATAGGGACTGAAAAGTTCATCGTTGTTATGCCTCCTTCACTGGGAATCATGCCTTTTCATTCCTTCAAAAATGGTCTTCTGATAGGTAGCTCCTCCTTCCTCAGGTACCCTTCCTACAATTCGCTGATAATCCTGTTGTCAACCTTTAGCTTCCAGAAGTGATAATTATGTTAACATGCCGACTATCAACATTTTCCTCCAATATGTCTGCCAAAATGAGCTGATAATGAAACTGTCAGTGCTCCTCTATGCTTTCCTGTGCTAAAATGCTGACAAGTGCTTTATCGGCCGAATACCAAAATTTTCCCTTGGACAACATGGGGTCAAAAACTTAAAAGACCAAAAACAATTTCAGCTAAGAGTACTGGTTGCTTCCAACAGAACATTGACATTAACCATGCTGTATCTTTTTCTTTCTCTAGTCTCCATGGGAATTATCCTCTTGGTAGCCTTTGTTTTCTTTGAAATTTTTTAACATGTAGCTTTCTCCCTGTTTATGAATAGGTCCTTTAGAGGGATATCATCCATATCTATAATTTATTTAGCAAGTTTCAAGTTTTGTTTTAATTTAATGTTCAGTCTGAGCTTGTTCCAGGGCCTAGTGTGAGGCTTTCCCCCCCATTTAAACAACCTAAACAGGGTAGGTTCTTTCTCATTTGAAGCTCCTTCATCTTGGGGCTCAACCATTTTACTTTTGGTTTTCTCTGGCAATTGGCTTCCTATAGGTAGGCTTTCAACAGGAAGGATTTCAACAAGAGGGTTCTCAGTATGAGGGTTTTTAGTAGGAGGTTTTTCAGTAGGAGGAGGAGGGGTTTGTTGTGTTTTTCTGAGCCTATCACTCCTTCTAGTATAAACTTTCGGTATTTGAGGAACAAGAGGAGAGGTTTTCTCTACCCTCTTTCGACTTCTAGTTTGTACAGTAGAAGTTCCTTGAGAGGAGGTTCATGTCTCAAAATTTTTGACTTATTTGGCCTCCTTTCTAGAACCCTTTTTCCTACCTCTTTTAGACTTAGCAGGTTGGGGTTGAAACCCTCCTTAGAATATAAAATGATCCCATGTTCTTCAGGCCTTTACTAACTGGTTTTCAATTAATAACTTTATCAAAGATTTATGATAAATGAAATGTGAAGATGGGTATGTCCTGGCTTGAAACCCGAGAAACCATATGTTTAAAACTTTATAAGAAAAAGTAAGATGCATTGATTATTATTTGACTTTCCAAATGAAGAAGAAAATGGAAATGGTAGAGGTTGAACCTATTGTAGCGCCCCTCGTAGGTGAAATAGGACATAAAAATACGTAGTAAAATATGCCATTTGTCTTTGAGCCATGCCATATGCACCCTTTCCCTCCAGTTATTCTCTTTGAATTTTTCCTTTAAGAAGAAATTCACATCAATTCTAGATAAGATGTGGCTTCTAAAAGCTTTCTCTCCATCTGTGGGCAAGGCTGCGACCTCTGAAATTAACTCCTCTATTACCTGGAAAGAAATTCCTCCAACCTCTACTCATTGTTTGTCAAAGCCCTGGGTGAATTCTCATGCTACCTCATCGTGAAAATCGGTGCACTACTTGAATAATTCTTCAAATTCGGCCTGTCAAAATTGTTGCTCAATCTCCAGGTAGATATCAAGAAGATCAAGCCCTTTTGGCTCATTTCTGTTCAACTTCCCGCTTCTCCCCATTGGTCTTCGCAACCTACCGAACGCTTAAAATAGAGGATCGATATTCGATCCTTGATCTCTAATGAATAATTCAATAGAACGAATGTTTTCAACGATAAAAGATGACAATAATTAGAACTGAAACATATAAATTTCTATATGGGGAAAACTTATTAAAGAATGTGTTTTGGCATGTGTACTATGATAACTGACTGACATAAAATATCAGAGAGTTAACCCTTTGATCATTATAATTAACCCACATACCTCTTCGGCGGCGAAAACAATCCTTTCAACACGTGATTTCTCCTTTCAGTTTTAACATAGCGTGATCAAGCAATAATCACCTTTTTTGCTGACATGGAACATGTCAGTGCAATTCAAAACGAAGATTCAAATTTGGTTGTTTTGGCACTGATACCTTGGTTACCCACAAAAATTTATTTGTCTGTAGTTTAAAACACCCGATAACGTTGGCACTACCATTGTCAGCGTATTTCTTTAATTTTTTGTTTTTTTGTTTTTGAAATCAAAATAGAGCTGATAATCCCATTGCATTGTTCTCTGTTTATTACAAATATTTCACTGATACTTCATTTGTTAACATTTAAAAAATTTCTTCAAACTTAAACAAATGTGATAACACATCCTTCCCCCCACCCTCATTCTTCTAAAAGCAAGTTTCAACTGCGCCATTGCTCCTAGATGTATTGATTTCAAAGACATTCTTGGCACCATTGAATCCATTACCCATAATCTCCCCTCTCATGAAGTAGAGGAGATTCATCAATAATGTAGCAGTATTTTAAGGCATGCAAAAACACCTTGTCCTAACCTTTCTTCTAAAGAATTAATATCCATCCAAGAGCTTAATAATAACCTAGGTATCCTTATCCTTAAATTAGATAAAGGCAATGCCACTATCATCATGAATCATTTGGATTATGAATCTAAAAGCCTAGAAATTTTATCCTCCTCTTCTTATAAATCCCTCCCTAAAAACCCTATCAAGTTGATTACCTCTATAATCAATAAATTAATATAATCATCCTCTCTTCCCCCCTAAATCCAAAATCGTCTTATCCCCTCTCACCCTGTTACTTCTAGAATCTACTGGTAACCAAAAATTCATAAAATAGGAATCCCCCTTAGACCCATATTCATCGCCATTGGGGCTCCTACTCATGCCCTCTCTTGATTTCTGGATAACAAGCTTCAACCCTTTGTGGGGCACTCTCCTTATTTTATTAAATAATCAACCCATTTCATTCATAAAACCTCTCAACTTGATCTCGATCCTTGTGGCATCATGGTCAACTTCGATATGGTATCTTTAATCACAAAAATCTTTGTGCTAGAAACCCTGGATGAAACTGCCAATCTGGTTGACCCTGAAACCCTTAACATCATAAAAATATTCCTTACCTTGACATTATTTTCCTTCTGTGGCACTTGTTATGAAT
Source organism: Pinus tabuliformis (assembly GCA_031772625.1). NCBI lineage: Eukaryota > Viridiplantae > Streptophyta > Pinopsida > Pinales > Pinaceae > Pinus > Pinus tabuliformis. Next base: position 977,424,712 of record CM062806.1, read on the forward strand.
ATACTAAAGGTACCACAAAGGGATCATCACTACCACTTGTGGTCGCAAACATCTTCACATAACACTTTAAAGTTAAAGCCATAAACTCCTAACACCTCAAGCCTAAATGTTGGAAGCGCTTCGTGGATGATACCTTTGTGATCTGGTCCCATGGGATTCCCACCCTTCATGATTTCTTAAACTACCCCAATTGCCTTTCCCCCCACATCTAATTTACAACGGAATTACAAGAAATTTTGTCCTTACCATTTTTGGATGTGTTAGTCTCATGTCATCTTGATGGTTCTCTATCCCATCAAGTGTTTTGCAAAAGGACCCATACTGACCAGTATCTTCATGCCCTCTTTCACATTATCCTGCCCAAAAATCTATTGTCTTAAAAACTCTCTTTTCTAGGATTATTCACATTTTTGATCCCCTTGTTTCTTTCTAAAGAAAATGTCATCTCATGAAATCACTTAAAATAAATGGTTATTCATTCAATCAAATTAATAAGGTGTTCCAAGCACATTCCAAGTTTCTCGGTTCCTTAAGCCTCAACATCCTCCTTCCCCTCCCCCCAAAGCTATGGTTTCCCTTCCTTATATAAAAGGGACTGCTAGTCACATCCAAGAAACATATTCAAGCTCTCTTCAAACCTTGCAAAACATTAAAGCAATTAGTCAAATCTCCCAATGACCAAGTTGATACTTTGGAAAACCTAGGGGTATATAAAATTCCATGTTCTCATGGGAATTCATACATTTGACAAACCAATAGATTTGTAACAACTTGGTTATAAGAACACATATTTGGTATGTTTCATAATTGGTTTTCCAAATCATCCATTGCTGAGCATTCCTTTAAAACTAAGCTGCTTATTTGCTTCGATTAAATGAAAATTCTTGCTTCCGCTCATTTCTACTTCCCCTGAATCGTTTGTGAGGCCCTTGAAATAGAAAAGCACCATAATAACTTTAATTGTGAAGAAAGCTAAAAGCTTAGCCACTCCTAGAAACCTCTTATTCATAACCTTGATCATTAATCACTTTCCCTTCCCCTTTGGTTTCCTTATTATTATTATTATTATTATTTTAATTATTTTATTTGGATTTTATATTTTCCTTTTTAATATCATCAGTTTTAGCAACTTTAACAAATTATCCTCCCCCTCTCCCCTCCCCTTTTTCCTTGTTCTTCATTTATTTATCAACCCCTCCTCGTTCTATGTTCTAGTGTATGTTTATCCTCCTCATTCTGTTTTCATATTTTAACCCTCTACTTCTAATTTTATTTCTTGATTTTAATCTATCCTTTTTTTTTTCAATCATTAAATTAAATATATTATTTAATTCAAACTTTCCTTAACCTTTGAATGCCTCTAAAATTTTATAATCCTTTATATTTTATTTATTTATTGGTTATAAAAAAATATTTATTTATCTTCTATTTTCTAATTTATTATTCTTCCAGCTTAATTTAAAACTCATTTTCATTAATTAATTTTTCTAATTTCCTATTCTTTTCCTCAATTATTAATTTCTAATAAAAATGCATTTTAATTTATTAATTGCTCTTAGTAAAGTAACATATTTATTATTTATCTAGAATGTTCCTTTGACCTTTGAATCCTCTCATTAACCCTTTGACCTTTGGATTCTCTCATTAGTCGTTGAAATCTAATGTATTTTTAACACTTATTTAAAGTGGTATGCACTCTTTTCTATTCGCTTCTACTTCATTTGGTCCAAAGGGTGGATAGAGTGTCCACCCGAAACATTGAACACAATCCTCCCACTATGCACACAATAATGACCTCCAGAAATAACACTCCTACCATTACTATTATGATTATGGACTGTGGAAATCTACATGCTCTTTATTTTAGATTATTTGAATCATGACGTTGTAATGTAATATATTTTTTTGGATATTTTTGTTTATTTGAATCTTGTTTTTTTAATAATGTTAAATTTATATTATATTTTTATTTATTTAATTTATTCTATTTTTTAAATGACTACAAATTTAATTTTTTTGGTGAGAAAAAATCAAAATTATTAAAATTAATTTTTTTTTTATGAATTTATAATGAAATAAAATTTTAAATGGTTTTATTCAAATTTTAAATCACATTAATTATTAGACAATTTTTAGGGGGGTTTAGGCCTATGTTACCAGAAACGAGAAACGGGAAACGAAACGAGAAACGAAAACAGTACGAGAAACGGAGTTTGGAGGTTTCGCACTCAAGAAACGAGGAGAGAGAAAATGAAAATAAAAATAAAAAATACAGCGTTAGTTTCAATTTTCAATATAGTTTCAACTAAATTTCCAGCCCAAATTTTATTAAAAACCTAAATAATTTAAATAAGAAATTGGCTATTAAATATATACATTCTTATGCCTTCTAATCAATTAAGTGTATATATTTTTATGCATTTTGCGCCTTCAGCTAATTATTATTTCCTTAAAAAAATTCCAAATAATTAGATATATATATATATATATATAGATATATTTGCCCCTTCAGCTAATTATTATTTCCTTAAAAAAAATTCCAAATAATTATATATATATATATATATAAACAATAAATAGAATCTGCAATTAAATGTAAATTTCTTGAGCCAGATATAGAATAGTATTTAAACTATGAATTTTAACAATATACATGTTGTTAAAGAAAAACAAATCAACTAAAAAAGGGACAATAGTACAGAAATTATCAACTTTCTATATACTTGGTATAGGTATCTAGATTATTAAATGAATACATGAGTGAAATCTACAATAAAGAGTGAAAATACAGGACTGAGAATGATATGCAAAAGAGCGAACTACCACCGGTAAAAAATTTCCCATAAAATATATGCACCGACTGACTAAAATGACCGTAAAAAACGGCGTTTCCGTCTGGTTTCCGTTTCTTACACGTTTTTTACGGGAAACGGTGGCAACCGTCCCGTTTCTGGTAACATAGGTTTAGGCTTCTTATAACTCTTTAGATTCTTATTTTGATCCTAACACTACTTGAATCATTGTCTTAGCTTTAAGTGGTTGAGAAAAATGTTTGTTCTCCTCCTTACCCAGAGCTAATTCTCATAGAAGACATGTTTTTGTACTGTGATAAGGCTCAAAGGGAAAATGCTCCCTAGGATAGAAGTCCACTCAGGTGTGCCTCAAAATACTTAGATTAGATCACTACAATGTGTTGTCAATTCCCCTTTAAAAAAAAACTACTTGTATTAATTACTAAAGTGAAAATTGAGGTTCATATTCTTATTTTTGTTTTTATGGGGTTAGGTATATATACTCACATTTATGTTGAGATAAATCTGAATAAGAGTCTTCCAAATAAAATACTATAAAATGGAAAAAATTTCAATCCACTTAAACTTTAAATTATGAAAACTCATAATTCCATGCATGTCATTTGCTTAAGACATCTACAAATTACTAGTCCCCATGCCAATGCTCATCCTCTAGCAAAAAAAACACACTCTTGTAAAGAAAAAAACAATTTTATTTTTTGAATAATGATAAGAATAAATAATAAAAAACATAAATACCTATAAACACATTCATTCTTCTTTAAAAATTAATAAAAAAAATATGAATATCAAGCTTTCCTCTTTAAATGAGATATTTTGGAAACTTCTTTAAGGAGAAAAAAAACTTTCATAAAACCAATTTTATGAAATTGAAATAAAAAATTAATTACTTTAATACCACCTTCTAATTTACAATTATTTTATGTAAATATTACTCGAATAAGGTGATAAAAAGCCATTATTTTATGTAAATCCTATTTGAATAATGTGATGAGGGGCCAGTGAAAAAACTATAAAAGAAAATATAAATAATTATTTTTTAAAGAATAAAGAATAATATATATATATATATATATATATATATTTTTCAACTTCAAAAGTTATACCCACTCCAATTCTTGTTTGGAGTGAAGGAAATACTTTAAACTTTGTCAATATAGACCATACATAAGATTTGATTTGATTCAAAGTAGATTTTGTTAATATGGGCTACAGATGAGATTTGATTCGATTCAGAGAGGTGACAAAGACATAAAGATGAACGCAGGTAGGTCACACATACAAGCCCTGCGACATTTGCGCATGTCGTAAAACCCTTCGCAATTATTGCATTGTCTTTAACCTGGCCATGGCAATTACCGAATTATTAAATACTTTTTCTTGCTTCAAACAATTTCGAGCTACCTTCACAAAATCATGGAGATGGTACCATTAGTATCTCCTTTATTTCTCAACCGTGTCAATTACTTCATTGGAGGTACATGTGACCAGACATAAAGATGCTACAACGAACAACGCTTTTACTTTATCATGTGGAATTAATGCATGTGTATAGGACCCACAATGTCAAACACAACCCATTTCGAAGTGTTTACATTTTTTTTAGATTAATTTTTGTTGGGTAAACCATGGATATTTACATTTTTAGAATAAAATCAGTGTAGATCTTTTAAATATTGATTTAACATGAGTTTAGAGGGATCAAATATTTTCACGTGTAAATTTTTTGCATCGAGAGGTGCTCTACAGCCCAGTGTAAGATAGATCTCACATGTAAATATAAATGTAAATGTAAATGTGATCTCACTTAAACATGTAAATGTAAATGTAATGTAAACGTAAACATTTAACATGTAATGTTTAACATTTAACTTTTTAATCTAATGTTGGCCCTATTTAGAAATTAATCTAATTATTATTATGTATAAACAATATAAATTTAAAATATAAAGAGGTTTATGAACACTAAAAAAATAAGTATGGTAAATAAATACAAATATAAATAAACTGGAGGTATGGTAAATAAATAAAACCTCCTTTTAGACTTACTCCAATATATGGTAAATAAATAAAAATATAAATAAATTAGAGGTATGATAAATAAATAAAATCTCTTTTTTTATTTAGTCCATAAACCTCTTTATATTTAAGGAGACTCAAAAAAGAGGTTTTATTTAGGTGAAGCCTATGGCCAAATACCATTTTAATACCATGGGCTAAATACCATGGGCCAAATACCATATTTATAAAAGAGGTATGGTAAATTAATAAAAATATAAATAAACCAGAGGTATGGTAAATAAATAAAACATTTTTTTATATTTACTCCATAATTCACTTTATATTTACTAACACTCAAAAATGAGGTTTTATTTAGGTGAAGCTTATGGGCCAAATTATTATTAATACCATGCAAATTTTTTTATTAACCCTAATATTAATATTAATAAAAATAAAGATGGCACATGGTATTGAGAACTAATGATATTGACCCATGGTATTCACGTGGAATGTAGTCTATTTAAAAGGGGAATTAAACCAGCATAGATCCATCTTTACTTTGATCTACCAAGCCTCGAGAGGGATCAAATATTTTTTCACTCAAATATCCTAATATACAAACTAGCATAGAGTGAAAAAATATTTGATCCCTCTGGGTGCTTGGTAGATCCAGAGTAAAGATGGACCTAAGCTGGTTTATGAACAAATATTATTTAAATATTTTGTATTGTTTTTATTTTTTATTTTATTTTATTTTATTTTGGCCGATATAAGCAAAATTTTAACTTTGATGACCTATCCACAACGCTAGACATCATAATGCGCTGTAGAATGAGCCTCTTGGCTCAAGAAGTGGAATGAACAAAAACTTGTTTTTAATAAAAGTTTAGCAAATTAATAAATAAATTATTCTTATTTTTATTTTAATGTAGTGGAATATAATTTAGTAGTAAAATTAGTGGTAGGATAGTCATTATTGGGTGTTAAATGCTAATGCAAATTAACTCATCATTGTTTTTCTTGGAAAACCACCCTATATAGTTGGTGATTTGTAAAAAAACATTGTTAATGCCTCTAGATTTTAGACCATTAACATGTTTTCTTAAGTCTTAAAAAAACTAATTCTTAACCAAATATAAACAATTTTAAAATATACTATAATGTTAAAAAATTATATATAAAAAACCTTAATATATATTTTTTCAATCATTTTTAAAAATTAAAAATTTATTATTTTGTTGCTGCATTAAAAAAATATGAACAAATCTGATAGCGGCATATCAAAGAAACCATATAAAAAATTCAAATTCAATACCAATTGTAAATTTATTTATACTAAAAATAATAATGGTCAATTGATTTCTAAGTGCTCGTATGCCCATTTCTTTGCAATGTTTATAGTATTGATATAATATTAAAAGGTTTAGGTCGAGATGTATAATATAGTTTTTGAATTTACAGGTTTTTTAAAGAATTATGTACAAAATATGTTTTAAAGTATCTTTTTTTTAATGCTAATTGAATGTTAAATATTTAAAAATATTTACTTATAAAAATTGAAAATTTCATATTTATTTTAAATTTAGGAATAGAGTACGTAGAACTTTATAGATTTTATTAATGAAGGAAATTGTTTTTTAAAAAATATTTTTTAATAATATATTATACATTATAATTTTTTAATTATATATAATTAAAAAAATTGAAATATAAAGTATAAGGTAGTCTAATTTTTTAAAAAATTAGCTTTTAAAATAATGAAAATTTTGATAAGATTATGATAAAATCTGATATCAATTTTTGAAAATCTGGGTTATAGTTGTCAAACTTCAGGATTTTAGGTACCCTAGGGGTTCTTGATGGTGCTAAATCTATTTCCACCATAAAAAACTGATTCAAACAATCCAACATTCTCATTTTTTGAATTTTTTACCGGATTTCGGTTTAGGTGCCTCAGGGTTCCGTTTTAGGTGCTCTAGAGGTTCTAGATGGTGCTGAATCTATTTCCACCATCAAAAAAATGATTCAAACAATCCAACATTCTAATTTTTTGAATTTTTTTTACTGGGGCAAGAAAACTGTCAGGTGAATTTGTGGCATCCGTAGACAACGCCTAAATTATACAGAGATAGTGGGTTGAATATGATACAATTTTAAAATTTGAACCATGTAGAGGTGGTTGAAGATTAAACTCTATCCTTAGTCATTATAGGTTTATTGCTTTTAAACTGAAGCTTTCTTCCTTCCTCTAATCATTCCTTGTTTCATCAGACAAATATGTATTTTTTGTTTGTTTTTTAGGTTGTCTGAGATGATAGCTACAAGTTTGACTTTTGGCTTGAGAAACCACGACCCAGTGGCATCTAAGCTGTCAAAATCACTCAGGAATCACACCCAACCTGGGCCACAACAACCTTTAACATGACTGGATTTTTTCGCATGGAGTTTTGAACCAATGTCCTTCACATCACAGAGTGAATTAGTGTTACACCTCATCATTGTCTATTCTACACCCCGTGGACGTTTCATCATACAAATATGAATATAACTATCTAAAATCAATTTATTTAGAAGAACTTTTATACTTAAACAAATAATGATTTTGTTGCTTTTTATATGTTTGGGATGATTAACCACATATGGGGTGAAAAATGCTACAAATGAACCCTTGCCATCACCATGTTCAATAAAGGGGGGAGGTATGGGCATCACCCACCCCATTTGTCCTCGATATGATTTCCATAGCTAACCCATCATTAACGCACCTCATATCACTCATAATGGAAGAGGGTGATGGGAAAAGAATGCTTTTGTAAGATGGTTGTATTGTTATGGCTCTTGGGATTTCATGTTATTTGAGATTCCTTGGCTCATACCACACAAAGTTAGTATTTTTCTATCTAAGATTGTTTCCCATTAGCTCATGAAAATTTCTAATTTCTCCCAGGGAAAGGACCAAGGCCCCCTAGCATGGCCTCTCCCAACACTATAAATGTGGCTCTTGGCTCTATTTAAGTATCAAAATTTTTCTCTAATGAGGTGAGGGCGAACTAAGAGAGGACAAGCTCAAATTTCAATTCGTGCATGTTAGATATTCTTAGAGGCAATATTTCTCCATTATCTTTTAGTTTGGAATGTAGTTGTTTCATTTTAAGAATTCATATTGATGGTTGGCTCCCATTTCTTACTAGAGGAGCATGCTTCTATCTAAATTTTCCCCAACATTCTTGATGGTTTATTCTAGCTGGAGATTTGGTTAATAGGCGTGGTTGAGTAGGTGTTGGTTTATTCTAGTTCTCATAAGCTTTGACAGGTGTCGACGTTGGTTTCCTCTTTACCTCCGACTTCTACAATCTCTAACTTTCCCACACTACTTAACCCTCCTGCAGCTTCTCCTGATTAATATCCTTTGCATGTGCCTCTCTTTCCCTATGTAGTGCCTTCTCCCCCATTGCCTTCATCGTGCCTCGAAATCATGGTTGAAGTTGGTGAAGCTCATTGGGTCATGTGGAAGGCAGTGCTCGAGATCATCACCATGTGCATTTTATAGATTGATGCTTCCACCTACATACTCCTACAGAAATTCAAGAAGAAACCCATCATGCAACTGAAGAGGTCATAACCGATACAGGGGATTTTACTAACACAAAGATATTGGTCTTTTCCATTGATTGGGTGCCTAAAACATGCCACACCAAAGGTAGGAAAACCCAATATCTCTACATAATTTAGCTCTTAACATACTAAAGCAGTCGTTGGCAATGTCCTCCTTGAGAGGAACAACGGTATTCCCCTTCAAATGGATGACCTCTTGATTGAGCATAAGGATATGGAACTTCAGTTAGCTCACATAGAAGCCATATTGACTAGTGGTAAGGCCCAACTTTGCCAACACCTCGACGAACCCCATTAATATTTCAACTTCCTCTTAAGCCAATCTATATGACTCATATTTTTGTTGTATGTTTGGTTCTCTTTGTGACTCCATGTTTCTATTATATAATTTATGTATACAATGGTTCATTTTTTATTTTAGGCATGTATATTGTATACACTGACTAATAACATTAGTAACACTGAATATGAAATTAATGGAGCTTTACACTAATATAATATTATTAATGTATCTCACAAATTTCATAAATATTATATTTATTATGTATTTTAGTTCATTTGAATTTTGAATAAATATTTTGATTCATTTGAATTATGTTGTAGTTTCTAGAATAATATTAAATTTATAAAATTTGATTTTTTTATTACATATTGTTAAAATTGGCAACTAGGGAAAAACTTCATGTGGGTAATCTTATTCATGGCTGATAATACTTTTATTAGATTCCTCTCATCGAGAGGTGTATGATTGATATAAAGATCATCCGATTCCGATAAGTATTTATGGAGATATGAATTTATTTTGATTATGGAATTATTATCAACCCCACCTACAACTCATGTAGGCTTAGAAGCCCAACAGTCGCATCTATTCAAACATCATCAGTTGTGTATAAATACAAGAGGAATTTTCCTCATTTGCACTCACTCATCTCATAACATCTCTTTCTCTCTACTGCACAGAAAAGAGTCTCTTCTCTACTGCGCAGAAAAGGGTCTCTCCCTCACACATGTGAAGCCGGAAGCAGCTGAAACTGAAGCTGCAACTGCAAAAGTAAAGTTTGACCTGTGTGGACCAGAAGATATCCTCATCCGAACTACGTTGTAGGTTCATATGAACCTCCTCTGAAAGCCGCAAGTTTTGGTGGTGGAATCAAGTCGATCTGACGGATGGTTTGCAAGATATCGACTACCCTAGTTTGAAGGAAGCTGCTGAAACTGAAGCTGCAACTGCAAAAGTAAAGTTTGACCTACGTGGACTAGAATATCTCCTCATCTAAACTGTGTTGTAGGCTCATCTGAACCTCCTCTGAAAGCTGCAACTTTTGGTGGTGGAATCAAATCAATCCGACAGACGGTTTGCAAAATATCGACTGCCCTAGTTTGAAGGAAGCTGCTGAAACTGAAGCTGCAACTGTAGAAGTGAAGTTTGACCTGCGTGGACTAGAATATCTCCTCATCTGAACAACGTTGTAGGTTCATCTAAAACTCCTAAGGAAGCCGCAACTTTTGGTGGTGGAATAAAGCCGATCCGATGGTCAGTTTGTGAGATATCGTCTACCCTAGTTTTGATAATGAAGCCATTAATGATCATGCTGCTGATCTAGGGTTTGCTACTACTGATATAAATCAGATTTATTGTACTATTTCTCTCTGCTGAATTATTGAAGATAAAAGAAGATTTGATCAAAGGGTTTCCCCACACATTGTGGGGTTTGTCCCTGGCTAGCCGCCACATCTTGTGTCTCTTGTCTTGGCTTGTTTTTTGTCGATCGTTTAATGTTCTATCTGCACTTTACTTTATGAACATGTGATTGCTAATCCGTGGAATATAATTGGGAAAAGAAGTAAACTGTGATAAGAATAGAACATACCATATCTTAACATGGTATCTGAGCTGAGGAGAAAACAAAGCCTGATCAAGAGCAAGAGCAATCACCGAAGAGAAGATAGGCAAGGCTATCCTAAAAGAACTATGGGGTCCTCAACACTCTTTCCTACCAAAGACAAGCTCTGTGAGAAAGCTGACTATCATGGATGGAAGATATCTATCAATCTATCCCTAGAAGATCAAGGAGTGCTGGACCATGTAAGAGGCAATATTGTTGAGCCTCCATCAAATGCATCCGCTGGTTCCTGGAACAAATGGAAAAATGAAGAAGTCAAAACAAAGGAGATCATCCAGGACTCTATCGACAAGCACTTGGTGGCCTACATCTCTGATCTGAACACCTCCAAGGAAATCTATGATAGACTGGTGAGTTTATTTGAAGTTAATGATACAAATCAAGTTTTGTTTCTTAGAAATAAGCTGAAGGAAATTCATAAGCGTAAAGATGAGAGCATGCAAGAATATTTCTTAAGAATCACTGAGATCAGGAATGATCTCCTATCTATTGGAGAGACTATTATTGATAGGGAAATCACGACTCTTCGAGGATTACCATCTAAATGGTATGTGTTTAGGATTACTCTTCTGAACAATAATGTAATTCTTGGTTTCGAGGAATTAATGACTAGATGCATTCTAGAAGAAACAAGGGTAGAAGAGCAAGAAATGCCCTTGCCTAAAGGTCCTCCTGTTGCCTTTTCTTCTCATGCTAAGAAAAGAAATAATTCCGGGACTAAATCAAAAGAAAAGGTTGGACCTAAGGGTGGAAGAAAATAACGATGTTACATTTGCAATAAAGCTGGTCACTATGCAAGGGAGTGCCCTGATAGAAAGGACTCACAATGGGACAATGATCAAAATCCCTTCGATGGAAATCAAAGGAATGAAAAATTCAATAGAAAAGGTAAGAGGAGAGCTGGGAATCAAGGAAGAGGACAAGCATTCAAGAAGGCTAGAAATTCCAGGATGTATTAAATGCACCTGACCTCCGAAAGAACCTGGTGTCCATCTCGGAAATGGAAGACAAAGGCTACAAGGTAACCTTCAGAAATGGAAATGTACATGTATCGAAAAATAATGTTAAATATGCCTTTACTCTTGGGTTTCCTGTTATCAGGTCGATGAAAGTCAGGCAGGTGTCATGTCTTATGACACATTTCTTCAGTCCGAACTTTGGCATTAGAGGTTTGCCTACCTTCATTACAAAGATCTACTCGATGTAAGACATATGGTAATAGGGATGCTCGAATTCCGAGTAGAAAAGGAAGGTGTATGTTCGGGATGTACCGAAGGAAAGATCAGAAGGGGACCATTCCCCTCAAGCCTAAGCAAGACCTCCGATATATTACAGTTGGTTCACTCAGACATATTTGAGGCTGACATTAAGAGGGAGATTACTACACCACATACTCCTGAGCAGAATGGTGTGGCAGAAAGGAAGAACCATACGATTGTGGAAGCTATTTCTATGGGTAGATGATGTAACAATGCCTGATGAGGAGGAACCGATGGATCCTATTTATCCACTTGAGCCTCCCTCTTCTAGGAAGAGGCCTTCATGGCTTAGGAGGATACTTGATGATGGTGAAGGACATGTTGCACCCCGAGGAACCTTCTGTGAAAGTAAGAAACCTAACAGGTATCAGGGATACTTGACCATCATGAGCACGATTATACAAAATGAGCCTTGATCATTCTCAGATGTCGTCAAGCATAAAGTATGGAAGGATGCTATGACCATTATGGAGAATGATGTCTGTGCTGTAGTTCATAGACCCCAGGACAAGAAAATTGTTACTTCAAAATGGATTTACAAGATAAAGCATGTAGTAGATGGAAGTACGGAAATGTATAAGGCTCGTTTTGTTGCTCGTGGTTTTTCCCAAAAGGAAGGTATAGGCTATGATGAGATATTTGCACCTGTTGCCAGACATACGACCATCCACTTGATCACAGCCCTTGTGGCTTCACAAGGATGGAACCTACTGTTGGGTTGTGTTATATTCTTTCCACGACTTACCTACGTAGTTAAACGGGGGGTTAGAGGGGGGCGGTAGCCCCCCTTCGTTGCACCGATTGTGCAACGGGGGGCGGGTAGCCCCCCTCTACGGGGTCCGAGGCAGCGCCCCGGGAAATTTTTTTTTGGACCCTATATTAGGTTGGGCGAACCTACCTATGGTTTTGTGCATGATTTTCGCACATGGTATTGGATGCGATGGTTTTTCGGTCCATGGTATTGGATGCTTCGGCATGTATAAATATGTATTGTAACATTGAAAGGAACATAATGAAAAATCAAGCTGGTAGTCCCGGTTTTGGGATCCAGGGAAAAAATCTCTGTGCATATGTGTTTTATGCGTTATGCTCTCGCATTGTTTATTTTCTTTGTTTAAGAATTCGTACGCAGGTAATTTCTGTATAGGGTTAAAACCTACACCTACATCAGATGGATGTTAAGACCACGTTCTTGCATGGTTCGATCAAAGAAGAGGTCTATGTGGAGCAACCTGAAGGATTTGAGATTTATGATTGAAAATCTCATGTATGCAAGTTGAAGAAGGCTCTTTATGGGCTGAAGAAAGCACCCTGAGCATGGTATGAGAGGATTGATAGCTACTTGATGAAGCTGGGATTCATTAGGAGTGAAGTCGATCCTAACCTTTACCTTAAGGTTGAAGATGACAAGCCTCTCATACTGGCGTTGTATGTGGATGACCTCTTTCTAACAGGTGCAGACCCTATCATTCACAAATGTAAGAGGGAGTTGGCTTCTGAATTTGAAATGAAGGACCTAGGACTGGTGCACTATTTCCTAGGACTTGAAGTGTGGCAGAAGCCAAGGGAAATTTTCCTATCTCAAGGAAAAGATGTGGTGAATATTCTGAAAATATTTGGTATGATGGACTGCAAGCCTGTGACTACCTCAAGGATCTTAACTTTCAGAAGTTATATGGTAGTAATGTCGGACCAGATTTGGGAACTGCCTATGAGTTTCAAAAACTCATTCGCGTTGATGTTCTTGGTGAACCTTTGTCCAAACATATGTTTTGCAGTTATCATTGTGAGCTCATATTTGGTTGAGCCTCACTAGATTGGTGTCAAGAATCTTTTGAGATGTCTTCAAGACACAATCTCTCATGGATTGAGATACATTTCCAGAAATATGAAATTGCATGATTATTCGAATGCTGATTAGGCAGGTAGTGTGGAGGATCATTGGAGCACTTTTTAGTGTTGTTTCTCTTTGGATTATGCTTCGATATAATGGATGAGCAGGAAACTGAAGTCGGTTGCGATAAGCACCACCGAGACCAGATACATATCTACGAGTATGATCTCATATGAAGCTGCCTAGTTGGGGAAGCTCTTCAATGAGCTGTTTGAACACATACCACTATGGTTCTCTGTAACAACCAGAGGTGGGATTCGATTATTGAGGAATCCCATATTCGTCGATTTCTCCAACAGATAGACATCATCTGGGATATGGTGAGTCGATGAGCAAGGAGGCTCCATCGCATTAAGATGATGTACAGGTTGATACACCTTGCCAAAGCCCCGAGGAAAGATCTAATATGTGATTTTCCCAAACGACTTGGAGTCATCAAGAAACCCTTGTACAAGGGTCCTGCATGTTGCATACATTGATCTCTGGGAGCTCTGAGGGCTTGTGGTTCTTACTGGAGCAACATACGACCACAGGGTCACTCACCCTCCCCTGGTGGTGTGCATTGGAACAAGATGATTCGCTCTCTTGTGGAACAAGATGATTCACTCTCTTGTGGAACAGGATGATTCGCTTTCTTGTGAAACAAGATGATTAGTTCTCCTATGAGGCTTGGATTGATGTGTTCTCCATGGCGATTGTAGCAGGATTGATGTGTTCTCCTGTGAGGCCTGGATTGATGTGTTCTCCATGGTGATTGTAACAGGATTGATGTGTTCTCCTGTGAGGCCTGGATTGATGTGTTCTCCATGGCGATTATAGTAGGATTGATGTGTTCTCCCGTGAGGCCTGGATTGATGTGTTCTCCATGGCGATTGTAGCAAGATTGATGTGTTCTCCTGTGAGGATAGGATTGATTAGTTCTCATGTCAAGGCATCCTACCCATGCAGTCTGGAACTCATGGGAAGTACCTCTCATCTGATCAATGAGCAGGGAAATGAAGTTAGGGACCATAGTAGTACTGATGGACGCATCGCTGTATCTACCGTACTCCCTACGCTAGGATGACCTCGATTGATCTAGGACCAATGATACTGGTCTAGGACCAGTGGTAGAAGTTGTACCATAATATGACGCTGACTTTGGGTTAGTTGAGACTGTTCTGGGACCAGTGGTACATACTTTGAGACTGACTTTGTGTCAGTGCAGTAATGGTCTGGGACCATTGAGAGTGGTACATACTATGATGTTGATTTCAGGTCGGTTGAGACTGGTCTGGGACCAATGGTACACTCTCTGAGACTATGATACTGGTTTGGGACCAGTGGTAGGAGTGGTACCTACTATGAAGCTGACTTCGGGTCGGTTGAGACTGGTTTGGGACCAGTGGTACGCACTCTGAGACTGACTTTGAGTCGGGGGAGGATGATACTGGTTTGGGACCAGTGGAGTTGTACTCACTATGACGCTAACTTCAGGTTGGTTGAGACTGGTTTGCGACCAGTGGTACATACTCTGAGACTGACTTTGAGTCATTATGATACATCCTCGATCATTTCTTCTTCTTCATAATTCAGACAAAAGCAGAGCAGAACAAAACAAAGCAGAGCAGCGCATAACAGAGCAGAGCCATACAGATCAGTACAGGGCAGAACAAGACAAAGCAGAATAGGTAGAATAGAGCAGAGTAGGGCAAGGGTCAAGCTGTATAGGGCAGTGCATTTGATGGATGAATAGTAACGACCAATAGACAGATTGCAGATGAAGTTCTCCCTAGTTGAGAGGGAGTGTTAAAATTGGCAACTAGGGAAAAACTTCATGTGGGTCATCTTATTCATGGCTGATAATATTTTTATTAGATTCCTCTCGTTGAGAGGTGTAGGATTGATATAAATATCATCCAATTCCGATAAGTATTTATGGAGATATGAATTTATTTTGATTATGGAATTATTATCAAGCCAACCTACAACTCATGTAGGCTTAGAAGCCCAACAGTCGCATCTATTCAAACATCATCAGTTGTGTATAAATACAAGAGGAATTTTCCTCATTTTCACTCACTCATCTCATCACATCTCTCTCTCTCTCTACTGTGAAGAAAAGAGTCTCTTCTCTACTGCGCAGAAAAGGGTCTTTCCCTCACACATGTGAAGCCGGAAGTTGCTGAAACTGAAGCTGCAATTGCAGAATTAAAGTTTGACATACGTGGACTAGAAGATATCATCATCTCAACTGCGTTGTAGGTTCATCTGAATCTCCTCTGAAAGCTGCAACTTTTGGTGGTGGAATCAAGTCAATCCGACGGACGGTTTGCAAGATATCGACTGCCCTAGTTTGAAGGAAGTTGCTAAAACTGAAGCTGCAACTGCAGAAGTAAAGTTTGACCTGCATGGACTAGAAGATCTCCTCATCTGAACTGTGCTGTAGTTTCATCTGAACCTCCTCTAAAAGTCGCAATTTTTGGTGGTGGAATCAAGTCAATCCGACAGACGGTTTACAAGATATCGACTGCCCTAGTTTGAAGGAAGCTGTTGAAACTGAAGCTGCAACTGCAGAAGTGAAGTTTAACCTGCGTGGACTAGTTTTTCCTTCCATTAAAAAAGTAAGGCAAGCAAAATAAAAGCTTGATATTTTTACGATTACGAGAGTAAATAACAAAATTCATAAACCTATGGAGACATTTATTCTTGCTTAGAGGTTACTATAGAAGACATGAATATAAGTTTTTAATTTTTGAAACTTCGTTAAGTAGAAAAAAAGGAACTTCGTAAAACCAATTTTGTTACATTGAAATAAAAAATTATTACCTTTAATAATTAGTTTATGTGAATGCTTCTTGAATAAGATGATAAGAGGTTAATAGAAAAACACTGCTAAGGAAAGAATTTATAATTAATTTTTAAAGAATAAGAAATAATATGATTGTATTTTTCTTTTTTTTCAGTGCAAAAGTTATAAGTATTTTTATTCTTCTTTGTGGTGAAAAAAATATTATAGATTTTGTTATATGGATTACAAACAAGTATTATATAGTAGCTAGTACTTGCTATTTAGTTTAAATATAGCTAAATTGAAGTAAAAAAATAATAAATAACTAAAATTACATTTTGGAGAGGGATAAAATGTAAGAGATATCATTTTGTATAAATATTTATAATATTTTTATTAATAATATATTTATTTTTAAAATAATAAAAAGTAATTAAAAATATTTTTTCAATTTCTGTAATTTATTATAACTCAAATTTAATTAAATAATTTTTATATAATTATGTTTTTAAATTAATAAATATTTTATATATGATTAAAACATATTTTGAATGCTAATATAAAATTTCTATTATTAAGTGATCTAAAAAATAATATTCTTTGATATCTATTTCAAATATATCAAAAATATATTTTCACCTTTGAAAAAAAAAAAAAAAAATTTCTAATTATAAAAAAATTTAAATTAGAAATAAAATTTATCACTTAAAGACACATGCCTCATTGGGTACCTATTCTCCCAAACAAGGCTATAAATTTCTCATGTTAAGAAAGGGGTGGGGGAATCCGGAATGGTGGGTGAGTCTCATTTGGAAGCTTAAATGCCCAACAAAAGCACGCATGTTTTTCTGGTGGTTACTAAGAAATAAAGTGCCAACTTAAGACATTTTACAGAGGAGATACAAGTTAGGCCCAGGAAGGTGTGCCTTATGTAAAAATGATATAGAAATGATTGACCATCTCTTCCTAAAGTGCCCATTCACAAAGGAGGTGTGGATGGAATCATGGAGGTTGCTTCAGACGAGGATGACCTCGGAAGGGGAAACCCTAAGAGAAGTATGGAATCAATGGTGGAAGGATTATCCAGAAGGAAATTTGCGAAATCTCCCTCTAATCATAGCGTGGGGTATCTGGATGGCCCACAACAACAATATTTTCAAAGACCAGACTCCCTCAACAGGTCATGTTGCTGTAGAATGCACTGCAATTTATGCAAGTATTCCTGAGCCAACTCAAGATGCAAATCCAAGAATCATAAGAGAGGAACAAATTAGAGAAGGAACTCCATGGGCCTATTTTGATGGGGCCTCAAGCCAAAACAATAAATGTGGGGAAGGATTGTTGATACACCTAAATGACCACAGAATTCTTAAAGCCTCTATTGGATTGAGGAATGGAACCAACAATTACAAAACTTCTTGCTTTAAAATTACTCCTTTGTTGGCTTACTCACCTGGGCATTCACTCGGTTCAGATCTTTGATTTGATGAATATTATCAAATGGTTCAATGGCTATAGAAGATGCCAGAATTATATTCTATCACCTTGGTTAGAAGAAGCAAAATATTTAAAACATTTTTTTATGATATAGTGCAGTAGACAAACTTTATAAAGCGGGTCTACAAGAGGATCTGGACAGTTGGAGGATAGAGGAAGTTGAGCTGGATGAGATCCGTGTGTCGGATCAGCCACCATTTTGAGAATCTTGCCAAACAGTCTCTTGGCTTTGGCCTATGATGCTTTTTCCTTAATGTTTCAATTATTAGATCTTAGTTTAATGAGCAACACAAACTTATTTTCATGTTAATTTCGGTCCTTGAAAACAGATAACGTTTTGGGTGAATACTTTTGTCAAACTGAAAGCTAACCATTCCTGTTTGGGCTGTTTTCCTCTATGAGGAGGCCAAGAGTGGCTCATAACTTCTTTTTGGTACATTGATTTGTTTAGATATCAGTTTATGATGATATTTCTTTTGGGTTATATACTGAAAGCTAACCAATATCCTGTTTGGGTTGTTTACGTGTTTGAGGAGGCCTGGTATAATGAATTCAACAATCTTGTTTTAGCAAAATTGAGATGGTAGAGTAAAAGGATACTCAAACTTACCATTTCAGAACAACTCTATGCTTTGAACAAAAGTCATACAGTTTACTGAATGCTTAAATGCATATACTCTATAACTTTTTATTGCCTTAATAAAAAGTTAGATTTTTTCTTTGGAAAAAAAAATTATCACTTAACAATTTGTCATTATACTCCAAATATAAAAGGAAATAATTTTTAAAAATATATTAATAATAATTTATTTATAAATAATAAAAAACTATAAAAATAAATTTTCAATTTCTATAATAAATTTAATTAAATATTATATATATATATATATATATATATATATAATATTTAATTAAATTTATTATAGAAATTGAAAATTTATTTTTATAGTTTTTTATTATTTATAAATAAATTATTATTAATATATTTTTAAAAATTATTTCCTTTTATATTTGGAGTATAATGACAAATTGTTAAGTGATAATTACTAAAGCACAAACATGTATTGGTAAGTGTAAATGAGAGGCTAAAAATGAACATATGCGACACTCTTATTTTAGGAGGCCCAAGGAAGGTGAAAATGAAGAAAAGAAGGAAGGGGTAACTAAGTAATTTTAGTTGGTCCCAATGGTGGTTTTCTTCATTGTTCTAGGTTGTTGCTTTATGTTACTTATTGTTTTTGTTGCACTAACTTCAACTGGCATGATTGAACACTCTAGAGCATATATAACATGTAATTTTAATTTTTAATAAAATTACCATTTTTCCTTGGGGAAAAAAGTGTGTAAAAACTAAATATTATAGTTCTAAAAAAATTATGAAAATATGTTTAAAAGTGTGTAAGTTATTAGATTTAACAAAAAGCATCTTTTCACTTACATATGTTGTAAAAGATATTTGAATAACACTTTCCATTGTAAGATTTGAAATCCAAACATGTTGTAAAAAAAATTCAAAATATATTAAACCTCATTGTTTTGAGAAAATGTAACAAACCAAAAATAAGTAAAACAATAATACTAATGAAAAACACATTTATAAAATATATGTTGTATATTAATTTTCCATTATTCTAATTTTTATTTCTTTAGAATTTTATTTAAAAAATTAAAATAATACTAGTTTTGAAGCTACTTGGTTTTAGTATTATTATGGTAAAAGGCTAATCAAGGGTCATGCAAACAAACTAATCCATTTATGTGGGAGGCAGTGCACAATCATGCATTTTCAAATATGTAAAAAATTATGGTAGAAAGCTAATCAACAATCATGCACAAAAGCTAATCCACTCATGTGTTGGACATTGCACAAACATGCATTTTCAAATAGATAAGACTCTCAATACAAAATAAAAATGTAAGATAATACCAATTTCAATTTTGTGTTGTTTTAGTGTTATTATGGTAAAAATATAATATGTAAAAAAGGTAATATGAATTTGAAGTTTGTATTGTTTGAGTATTAACATGGTAAAAGGCTAATATCTAAAAAATTAGATAATTTGCAACTCTAAAAATTTGAAAAAACAATTTTAATGTTTTTGTATATAATAAGAAATAAAAAATTAGGATGATACCAATTTTGAAGTAAAACTTCTATATATTGTTAAACTTACATGCAAAATAATTTTTTTGTATCTCTTTCAATATTGTTATTGTAAAAATCTAATCAAAGTTCATGAACAAAAACTAACAACATGTTTAAAACTTCTATATCGTTAAACTTAAATACAAAATTCTTGTCACGCTCTAATACAAAGATAATTTTTTTTTTTATATATAAACAAATCCATATTTACCAGCTTATGTTATAACAAGCCACGTGTACTGGGATTTACCAAATAATTGACCTAAGTGATTATGTAATAATACTACAGCACGCATAAAAGAACTTTCGGCTTTGACATATACATTTTCAATGTACAACATACACATTATATTCATCATGGTCAATAATTTATTTGACTTACTATGTTAATCGTATTGATTTACATGTACACATATATATATTCACCTTCCTTATCTGTTTATCCAAAGGTGTTCTTATACATTGGTTTTAAGGTGCGGGGTCGAGGGATTTGCTGCCACGGTAGATCCCGGGTACCCTGAGCTGGCACCTCCTTTATTGCGGAATTTATGGCTTATGCATCGGGATTTGACTGAGCTGCTCTGTTTAGATGTGAGGACAGTGAAGTACTGTCGCTTACAGCACTTGTTCACTATAGATCATCCACTTGGCATGATCAACGGCTCTCCTCTGTCCTGCCATGTGCGGTGGCGTGATTTTGAGCTGCATGAGTTACGAGGCTGGCTCCTCGGTCTTGACACTTCGCGCCATAAACCTTTCCGGATCCTTCTCACTGATCGAACGGTGAATGCAACCCTATTCAGATCAAGGGCGGAGTTTATGCCACGAGGCAGAGTTATGTTTTGAATATTTAAGGTTTGTTTTATGTCGACTTGGTTATTGTTTTCACTTTGCATCGAGAGCTTGGCTGTCGAAGTTCTCGGCTCGACTGTATTCGGCCGACTACTGGTATAGCTCTTCACCGCACCAGGGTTCCATGCTCGACCAAGACACGAAGAAAACATTACAGCTCGGTTACTGTTCAGGTTATATCAAACCCTTAAAGGGCATTCTTATTGTGTTTTCGTTTCATTGCTTTTGCTCTCAGTTGTTCGACAGGTTCTCAGTTTATTTGTCACCATGATTTTCAGGGAAGGCCTTCGGCATTCAAACGGCGTTGGGGAGAAAGTCCAACTCTCTAACCCTCGGCCACTCTGTCACAGGTATGAGAGATTCATCTCCCATAGAGTCTGGTTTTTTTTTTTTTTCTCACGGAACAATGGCTAAACCACTGTTCCACTGAACAGGGAATGTCGTGGTTCCTTGCTTCCATGAACATCCTGCCGCCATGCGACCAGGGTTTCCATGTTGCGAAACTATATGGTTTATACCCTAGTTTATTTGAGTAATGTATTTAATCTGTTGTTAAGAATCAGGTTCCGGCGGCCTCCGTTTAAGCCCGGTTCCCTGTTTAAATGTAACTATGTACAGTTTGTATTCTATTGTTTGTCCGGCTTACGGCATATCTGTTAGTCAAGATACAATTCTGACTTTTATATTATCATCGGCTGGCTTGTTTTAGACTCAAGCTCGTCTATGTATTACAGGCTTTTGTTTTTAATTAAGATTAGGCGATATACTGTTCTCGGCATGTATTGCATTGTTCTTTTTCCAGCCTTAAGCATGTTTTATGCGTTGCAGGCATTTGGGTATAGATTTAAGCTCTGTTTTACCTTGTTTCTTGGTATACGATGCAATGTCCGATTGTATTTGTTAAGTTTCAACTATGGCGCTTCCGCCGTTTAGAACAAACCCCAGCCCAGCTAGGGTAACTGTTCTGAGCGAGGGTTTATTAATAACTAGCTGAGAATGCTTGTAACCAGGGTTACCACGCATTCCTCGGCATACATACTCTGTTGTTTATATTAATCATCTTATATGCATATGACTGTGGATTAAATATGCGCATGCAAATTTCACAGAGGTCTGGTTCCAAGTCTCTGTATATCTTGCGGCCCTCCTGGCCGAGGTTTTTATATATGTATGATCTTTTACTTGTTTGATTAATGAATCAGTTTCGACAATATACATTTGTTTTATGAGACATGCCAGCCTCATCTTATAGTAGATGTCTTGTCTTTATGTGCATATTACAATCTTTTGCAAAGAGTGTCCGTATATTTCTTTCGATTCTTTCTATTCATAAAGAACTCCGATTCTTTTCTTTGACATGCACATGTAAATAAAGGTCTGTACAGTTCTATCGTTGTTCGTATTTCTTGCTATCTCTGCAGTAGCAGTAACCTGTTTACTCAGTTTTCTACTGTTATTTCTGAATGATACATGCAAGGGTTTAACTTTCGTTTTTCTTCAGAATGCAAATGTGTCCTAGTCTCTGTCTATATTACAATAGCTAATATTCTTTTCTTATTTTCTGTTAAAGAATAATAGTCAGATATTTCCACTGTATCTAACTTCTTAGCACAGAGTAGTACAAGAGACATCTCAGTAAATGATATATTCATGGTAGGCCATACCTGCTTTTCTGCAACCTACTTGTAATGCTTGTCAATCCACCCGTCTGTAGGAAGACTCTTCACTCTCTTCCACCCCCAAGCACTTGCAGAACCTCTTGTCTGCAATCTCTCTGGTCTTTGCCAGAGCTCGCTATCTGGTCCTAACCAGACATAGCGCATACAGGAAAATCATTTCTTTCCTCCGCCATCTGATCATAACCAGACATAGCATATCATTTCCTTGCCATCTGATCCTAACCAGACTTGGCCAATCTTTCCCCTTTTTCCTCTGGGGACTCAACTACCCCTTGAAGGTAGTTAGGGTTTTATTTTTAACTGCCTCCACAGTTATTAGTCATGATTAATCATATCTTCCAACTAAATAATACTAACACAATTCCTTTATTATCAAATACTAGCAACAGAGTTATAAATGTATTTCAAATAAAGTTTTTGTTCAAAATTACTTTTACTATTTATCACATTAACTTTTCACGGGGAATGTTACATCTCCCCCCCCTGAAAGTCTACATCGTCCCGATGTTGCTGCTCATTCAAAAACAATCTGGGGTAAGTATCCCTCATAACCTGTTCATTCTCCCAGGTGGCCTCATCAGGCCCAAAGTGCTGCCACTGCACTTTAACCTGGCTGATGACCTTTTTCCGCAGCTCGACTCTTCTCCGATCTAATATGTTCACTGGTTCGACCAGGAACTCTCCTTCTGGTTCCACCTGAAACACATAATAATCAGATTAGCTGCTTACTAGTATTCTATCTCACTTTACATAATTAACAGTCTTCCCTTACCTGAATGTCTTGCCAACTTATTATATGTCTAGGGTCATAAACATATCTCTTTAGAACTGATATGTGAAAAACATTATGAACCCGAATATGGCTGGGCAGGGCGAGTTGGTAAGCTACCGGCCCTACTCGTGCCAGAATTTGGAATGGTCCGCAAAAACGCGGTGCCAATTTGGCACAAGCATTCCATTGAAGGGTACTTTTTCTTGCTTGTATCCTGATGTACACATGCTCACCTACTTGGTACTCATTAAATGTTCTCTTTCGATCTGCAAAATTCTTCTGCCTGTCCTGGGCCATCTTTAGATTAGCTCGAACTTTTTTCACCATGACTTCCATTTCTTCCAGTATCTCAGGGCCCAGAAAAAATTTGTCCTCCGGTCCACCCCAACTGGAGGGTGTGCGGCATTTTCAACCGTAAAGCACTTCGAAGGGGCTCATCTTCAAAGATGCATGATAACCATTGTTGTAGGCGAATTCCACTAAATGTAGATACTCCTCCCATCGTGTAGGTTGCTGCATCACATAAGACCTCAGCATGTCTTCCACTACTTGATTCACCCGCTCAGTCTGTCCGTCAGTTTGCGGATGATAAGCGGTGCTGAAGTTCAACTGAGTTCCTAGACCTTCAAATAAGGTCCTCCAAAAAACTGAGGTAAATTTAACATCACGGTCAGATATTATTACCTTCGGCAGCCCATGAAGTTTAAATATATTCTGCATGAAAATGTTTGCGATTTGGGCTGCACGATAAGTGGACTGAACTGGTATGAAGTGAGCTGTCTTGCTGAGTTTATCCACTACCACCATTATAGAATCATTGTTCTTTTTGGATTTCGGAAACCCGGTAATAAAGTCCATGGTTATGGTCTCCCATTTCCATTCCGGTATGGGCAATGGCTGTAGTAACCCAACAGGGTGCTGGTGTTCAGCTTTCACCTGTTGACATTCTAAACAACGCGCCAAGTATTCTATCAAATCCTTTTTCATTCCTGGCCAGTAGTACTCCTTCCTTAGCGAAGTGATTAATTTCTGGTAACCAGGATGTCCTGCATAAGGACTCTTATGATGTTCATCCAGAATCTTTTCTTTAATACCGCTTTGATTAGGTACATATATCTTCTGCTGGTAGCATAAAATTCCGGCTGCATTCAAGGTATATCCTTGTTGAATTAAACGGGTGTCTGAATTCTGTACCAACTGCTTCTTTTGCAAGTAATTCTGATCTTGCATAGCAGCCTCATCAATTTCTTTGTCAAGGGTGGACCATCCTTGACTAATACCAATTTCATAAATGCAGTGCACCTTTCGGCTCAGTGCGTCCGCTACTCTGTTTTCTTTTCCTTTTAAGTGTTTAATTTCAAAATCGAAATTTCCCAAGAAGTCCACCCATCTTGCTTGTCTTGCGTTTAGAGTTGGTTGACTAAAGTAACTAGTCAAGCTGTGATGATCCGTCATCAGTAAAAAATTTCTCCCCACTAAATAATGGCGCCACATTTTTAATGCATGAATTACTGCGGTTAATTCCAGATCATAGGCAGAATATTTCTGCTCATGTTCTTTTAATTTTCTGGATTCATATGCAATTACTTTACCTTCCTGCATCAGTACTCCACCCACGCCCTCCTTACTAGCATCTGTGCAGACTACATACTCCTTTTCGGGATCTGCCACACACAACACAGGTGCAGTGGTAAGCAAATGTTTGAGCTGTTCAAAACTTCGTTGACAGTCTGCTGTCCATTTAAATATTTTTCCCTTCTTTTGTAAGGAGGTGATAGGGTAGGCAACTCTGGAAAAACCCTCTACAAACCGCCGATAATATCCAGCCAGCCCCATGAAGGATCGAATATCTGCTACATCTTTGGGTGTTGGCCATTCCAATATGGTTTTGATCTTTTCGGGATCCACAGCTATACCTTCCTTTGTAATAATGTGGCCCAAATATTGGATCTGTTCCTTATAGAAATCACATTTGCTGAACTTACCATATAACTGATGCTCCCGCAATGTCTGTAATACTATCCTCAGATGCTCTTTATGCTCTTGGATATTCCGGGAGTATATAAGTATATCATCAATAAAAATCAATACAAATTTGTCTAAGTATTGATGAAATACACTGTTCATCAAGCACATAAATGTTGCAGGTGCATTTGTTAATCCAAAAGGTAGCACCACAAACTCGTAGTGCCCGTAACGAGTACGAAAAGCTGTCTTGGCTATGTCCTCATCTTTAATTCGGATTTGATGGTAACCTGATCTTAAATCGATCTTTGAGAAGATGGTTGCCCCCTTTACCTGATCGAACAACTCATCTATGCGGGGTAATGGATATTTGTTTTTAACTGTCAATTTGTTCAGCTGTCTATAGTCTATGCACATCCGCAGAGTTCCATCTTTTTTCCTCACAAATAGTACAGGAGCTCCCCAAGGAGAGACACTGGGACGGATATATTTCTTTTCCAACAGCTCTTGCAGTTGCATTTTTAATTCAGTTAACTCCGGCACACTCATCCGATAGGGGGCTCGGGACACTGGGGCTGCTCCGGGTATCAGCTCAATAGTGAAGTCTAAATCCCTTTTGGGCGGCAGCCCTGGAATTTCTTCAGGAAATACATCTGCAAAATCTTGCACTACTGGTATATTTTCAATAGTTGCATTCTTATCCCCAGAATCTGCATACCCCACTTGAACTGCATAAATATGGAATTTCTTCCAGATACATTTAACCAACTGTGAGGCCGTGATCGGCCAGATCTGTACTGGTTTCTGGATGCCTTGAATCTCTTTTCCCACACTCAGTTCATCTCGGTAAGAGACTGTTTTTGTTTTACAATTGATTACAGACCATCGCCGTTCCAACCAATCTATTCCTATCATCACATCGTAGGAACCAAGAGGAAGTACGTTTAACTCAGTTGTTATTGTTTGGCCAGCTAACCTTAATGGACAGTTGCTGACTTTAGTTAGTACTCGCCTTTTGGCCCCAGTGGCCAGCTGTACTAGCCAAGGGCTTTTAAATTTAGTGGTTTGCAAACCACAACTTTCTACAACTTTGGGACTTACATAGCTTAATGTAGCTCCTGGATCTACTAAAATAGAAACAGTTCGATCAAAGATCTTACCTTCGAACTCTATCATTGTTGGTTGATAATCAGCTTGTCGATCCTCCAGTGCCGCATTTATTCTGGGCATAGATCGAGCCACATCTCCTACTGTTGAAGCTTCATAGATCTGGGACAACTGATCGTTGTCTTTCCGATGAGGGCAGTTTTTAATATAGTGGGGTCCGCCACAACCCCAACACTGAACAGGTGGTCTAGCTGAGCCTTCATTGTCCACTCTACCTTGTTGTTCACTATATTTGGATTCTGCAGGAGACTTGAATCTGTTCTAATTTTTGATTGGATTCCTAGTATTGGCTCCTTTCGGAAATCCTTTTGGAAAGCTGTTGCGAGTTCCTTTACTTCCCATAGGCAATCTGCTGCCTCGCTTATCTGCCCAACGCTTCCCAGTATTTTCTCCTTTAGATTTGTTTTGCTGGTAGCATAGTCTTTCCTTCCGGATGGCTTCATCCATCGTCTTCGGATTATCAAACTCTATTCTTTCTCGCATTGCCAGAGGTAGGCTACTAACAAACCTTTGTACCTTAGCCTTTTCCTCACGAATATATGGTACGTATCGGAGTAGGGAAGTGAATTTAGTTACAAATTCGTCAATGGTCTGCTGTCCAAGCCGCAGATCATGGAACTCTCGCGCTTTTTCATCATAAAAGCGTTCTGTCAGGTATTTCTCCTTGAAATGTCTTTGAAACATTTCCCAGGTCACATCCTGCTCATTCACTCCCCACACCATCTTGACCTCTTCCCACCATAGTGTGGCTTTGGCCTGCAGTTGGAATATCGCCAGTCTTGCTTTAAGATGATGATCATACTCGTATACGTGAAAATACTTATTCATATTAATTAGCCATGCCTCTGCAGCTTCTTCTGATTCACCATCGAATTGAGGTGGCTTAATCTTCCGGAACTCCCCTTGTAGTTCCATCCGTGGTCTTTTTGGAGTCTGATATTCAAAAACATTGACAGATTTCTCTCCTCGCGTCTCTGCTTTGTCCTCCGCTTCCTCTTGCTCAGTGTGATAGCTGTGTTCATCTGTTATTCGTGGCTCTTCGGGCCTTGGGTGCGACTGTTGTTGATGTTGCTTGTCGGATAAACTCTTCAAAATTCTCTCCTGTTCCACATTTAGTCTTGCGTTGTCTGCACGCAACCAGGCCATTTCGTCCTTTAGTTCCTGAACTGTCCTCATTAATGTCGAGTCAACATTGCGGCCTTCAGCTCCCAGTTGCACCCAGAGTTCCGGATTTCCCTGAGGTTGTCCCATGTTATCAGGTTGGTCCAAATTTCCATAGGGAGCGCTATTTGCTCTCCTCATTCTGCTGCCACCTGCTTAAGGATAACTCATTAAACAGAAATAATTTATGCTCAGCACACTTTCAGCTTCTGTCATGACACTGTATGTTTATTTTGTTGCATAACTCAAAATTCTCCCAAAGGTCACAGAGTTGTAAACCTGCTCTGATACCAAATTGTCACGCTCTAATACAGAGATAATTTTTTTTTTTTTTATATATAAACAAATCCATATTTACTAGCTTATGTTATAACAAGCCACGTGTACTGGGATTTACCAAATAATTTACCTAAGTGATTATGTAATAATACTACAGCACGCATCAAAGAACTTTCGGCTTTGACATATACATTTTCAATGTACAACATGCACATTATATTCATCATGGTCAATAATTTATTTGACTTACTATGTTAATCGTATTGATTTACATGTACACATATATATATTCACCTTCCTTATCTGTTTATCCAAAGGTGTTCTTATACATTGGTTTTAAGGTGCGGGGTCGAGGGATTTACTGCCACGGTAGATCCCGGGTACCCTGAGTTGGCACCTCCTTTATTGCGGAATTTATGGCTTATGCATCGGGATTTGACTGAGCTGCTCTGTTTAGATGTGAGGACAGTGAAGTACTGTCGCTTACAACACTTTCTCACTATAGATCATCCACTTGGCATGATCAACGGCTCTCCTCTGTCCTGCCATGTGCGGTGGCGTGATTTTGAGCTGCATGAGTTACGAGGCTGGCTCCTCGGCCTTGACACTTCGCGCCATAAACCTTTTCGGATCCTTCTCACTGATCGAACGGTGAGTGCAACCCTATTCAGATCAAGGGCGGAGTTTATGCCACAAGGCAGAGTTATGTTTTGAATATTTAGGGTTTGTTTTATGTCGACTTGGTTATTGTTTTCACTTTGCATCGAGAGCTTGGCTGTCGAAGTTCTCGGCTCGACTGTATTCGGCCGACTGCTGGTATAGCTCTTCACCGCACCAGGGTTCCATGCTCGACCAAGACACGAAGAAAAAATTACAGCTCGGTTATTGTTCAGGTTATATCAAACCCTTAAAGGGCATTCTTATTGTGTTTTCGTTTCATTGCTTTTTCTCTCAGTTGTTCGACAGGTTCTCAATTTATTTGTCACCATGATTTTCAGGGAAGGCCTTCGGCATTCAAACAGTGTTGGGGAGAAAGTCCAACTCTCTAACCCTCGGCCACTCTGTCACAGGTGTGAGAGATTCATCTCCCATAGAGTCTGTTTTTTTTTATTTTTCTCACGGAACAATGGCTAAACCACTGTTCCACTGAACAGGGAATGCCGTGGTTCCTTGCTTCCATGAACATCCTGCCGCCATGCGACCAGGGTTTCCATGTTGCGAAACTATATGGTTTATACCCTAGTTTATTTGAGTAATGTATTTAATCTGTTGTTAAGAATCAGGTTCTGGCGGCCTCCGTTTAAGCCCGGTTCCCTGTTTAAATGTAACTATGTACAGTTTGTATTCTATTGTTTGTCCGGCTTACGGCATATCTATTAGTCAAGATACAATTCTGACTTTTATATTATCATCAGCTGGCTTATTTTAGACTCAAGCTCGTCTAAGAATTACAAGCTTTTGTTTTTAATTAAAATTAGGCGATATACTGTTCTCAGCATGTATTGCATTGTTCTCTTTCCAGCCTTAAGCATGTTTTATGCGTTTCAGGCATTTGGGTATAGATTTAAGCTCTGTTTTACCTTGTTTCTTGGTATACGATGCAATGTCCGATTGTATTTGTTAAGTTTCAACTATGGCGCTTCCGCCGTTTAGAACAAACCTCAGCCCAGCTAGGGTAACTGTTCTGAGCGAGGGTTTATTAATAACTAGCTGAGAATGCTTGTAACCAGGGTTACCACGCATTCCTCGGCATACATACTCTGCTGTTTATATTAATCATCTTATATGCATATGACTGTGGATTAAATATGCGCATGCAAATTTCACAGAGGTCTGGTTCCAAGTCTCTGTATATCTTGCGGCCCTCCTGGCCGAGGTTTTTATATATGTATGATCTTTTACTTGTTTGATTAATGAATCAGTTTCGACAATATACATTTGTTTTATGAGACATGCCAGCCTCATCTTATAGTAGATGTCTTGTCTTTATGTGCATATTACAATCTTTTGCAAAGAGTGTCCGTATATTTCTTTCGATTCTTTCTATTCATAAAGAACTCCGATTCTTTTCTTTGACATGCACATGTAAATAAAGGTCTGTACAGTTCTATCGTTGTTCGTATTTCTTGCTATCTCTGCAGTAGCAGTAACCTGTTTACTCAGTTTTCTACTGTTATTTCTGAATGATACATGCAAGGGTTTAACTTTCGTTTTTCTTCAGAATGCAAATGTGTCCTAGTCTCTGTCTATATTACAGTAGCTAATATTCTTTTCTTATTTTCTGTTAAAGAATAATAGTCAGATATTTCCACTGTATCTAACTTCTTAGCACATAGTAATACAAGAGACATCTCAGTAAATGATATATTCATGGTAGGCCATACCTGCTTTTCTTCAACCTACTTGTAATGCTTGTCAATCCACCCGTCCGTAGGAAGACTCTTCACTCTCTTCCACCCCCAAGCACTTGCAGAACCTCTTGTCTGCAATCTCTCTGGTCTTTGCCAGAGCTCGCTATCTGGTCCTAACCAGACATAGCGCATACAGGAAAATCATTTCTTTCCTCCACCATCTGATCATAACCAGACATAGCATATCATTTCCTTGCCATCTGATCCTAACCAGACTTGGCCAATCTTTCCCCTTTTTCCTCTGGGGACTCAACTACCCCTTGAAGGTAGTTAGGGTTTTATTTTTAACTGCCTCCACAGTTATTAGTCATGATTAATCATATCTTCCAATTAAATAATACTAACACAATTCCTTTATTATCAAATACTAGCAACAGAGTTATAAATGTATTTCAAATAAAGTTTTTGTTCAAAATTACTTTTACTATTTATCACATTAACTTTTCATGGGGAATGTTACAATTCTTCTCTTAGCTCTTTCATAATTTGCAATTTTTTTTTTTTAAATAAGTTCAGATTTTAAAATTTAAAAGACAAAGCTGAACACTTTAATATAAAAAAAATTAAAAACACTTTCTAGGAAATCATAAATTTCACTATTTTGAGAAAATGTAGCAAACCAATAATATATCAATTTGTTGAAATCTAGTTGAAAAAGCCAACTAAAATCCCATCACATTGTGGGTGCTCTTTTATAAAAAAATGTGTTGAAAACTATAATTTACATAAAAACTTGTTAACTGCCTCAATTTTTTTTAAATACAGTTAGCTAATAACAACTTTGTTTCTCTTAGATACAAACCATAACATCAATCAAATATTAAGCTTTCACAGTTTCTAAATACATGCTATGCTTACTATGCTTACTGTGAAATTGAAACTAAAACTCATCACCATATAAAATGAATAATTACTATTGACTAAAAGCAATGACAAGCAAGAATATAGGTTCTCATCAAAATCATTTATTCCATCCAAAAACTGTTTTTAAAACAAAGTTACTCCTCATCCATTATTTAAATGACAATTTTTATGAGTAATAATGACTAAATTTCTACAATATTTTTACAAAAATTTCACTTATTAATGGGATTTAGACAACACAATAGTGGTTGGGCACAAGTGCCAAGAAAATAATGATTAATTTTAATATGCAATTTAAGAATAATCAAAATAAATAAACAAAAATCACAAAGATTGTTAACTTCAACTTCAGAAGTTGTCATTTTCCAAATATATAATATTCGAATCCCTGGAATAATGGCAATAGGTCTTTAAAATTTGAAGTAGAATGAAGAATGAGATGTGTATATATAAGACAAAGGAGAAAATTACACTCAAATTTTGTTTAAAGTTTATTAATTTTTTATTTTTAGAATTGTTTTTTACTAATTTAATTATATTAATTGAAATAGAAGATTTATTGTATAGTTGTTGCTTTGAAAATTATAGAAAGGTGAAGGGAAAAAAATAAAGTCAAATTAAAAATTAACAAGAAAAAGAATTTATGATTAAAGGAATTGATATTGAAAATAGAGAAAAAATAAAAGGCCAAAGAAAAAGACAAAAAAAAAATATATTGCAAAATGTTTTTAAAATATGTTTTCCTCTTTAAATTTTGTCATAAAATATGGAGAAAAATGATAATTAATGCAACTAATAGAAAAAATAAAAAATCAAAAAGGTAAACAAAAAAGTATATAAAATTAAAAAAATTAGTAACTAATAGAAAAAAGGTCACTTTAAGTCATTTTAAATTGAAAATATTGTAAAAAAATTTATAATTCACGAAAATAGACATAATAGAAAAAAAAAATTAAATAAAATGGAAATAAAACTTAAAACAAAAAATTAGTAACTATTTAAAATGGAAGTTACTAAACAACCAATAATAAGACCTCAACCAATAGCATTAAGAATAAATAAATTTAAATAATAACAAAAAATGAATTCCTAATGTTAAACTGTGGATAAGTGCCGTAAATTTTTGGTCAAAGACAAATTAATACCAAAGGCAAAACTGAATGCGTTATACCATGCCGACACGTATAATAAGTTTTGAATATATTTAGAGTAGATTTTATTAATATGGACTACAGATAAGATTTTATGAATGGAGATGTAAAGATGAACGGAGGTGGGCAAGAAGATCTTTTTTTAGAGTGCAATTTGTACTTGTAATTATTCCTTGTTTATGTTGCATTTTTGAATGTATAAAATGGATCAAAATTTACTTGCACATAAAATAGTGAGACTCCTTAAAATGTTTTACCTATAAAATAGTGAGAATCAATTGATCTTTAGTTAAGAATATGTGATTTCTTATAAAAAGTTATAACTTTAAAACTAGAGGGTAGAGTATGTAGAGCTCCATAGACTTTCTCAATCAAAGAGATATGTCTTTGTGAAAAATAAATTCTAATAATATATTATGTATCATAATTTTTTTAATTACATGTAATTTGAAATTTGAAATATAAATTATGTAGAGATATAAATTATATAGAGATAGTTGGTTGAATATGATACAATTTTAAAATTTGAACCATGTAAAGATGGTTAAAACTCTATACTTAGTCATTATAGGTTTTTTTTTTTTTTTTTTAATTGAAGCTCTCTAGTGAATCATAATAAATTAATTGCAATAAATTGTCTTATAGGTCACATCCTTTAATCATTCCTTCTCTCATTGGATAAATATGATTAAAGTCAATTTATTTAGAAGAGTTTCGGTACTTAGACAAAGAAAGATTTTGTTGCTTTTATATGTTTGTGATGGTTAGCCCCATATGGGGTGACAAATGGCGTAAATGAACACTTTCCATAACCCCACTCAATAGAGGAAGAAGGTGTGGGAACAACCCAATCCCATTTTTCCTCAATATGATTTCCACAACTACCCTATCATTAATGCACCTCATATCACTCATAATGGCAAAGGTGATGGAAAAAGGACGCTTCTAGAAGATGGTTTCACCATTATGGATTTTGGGATTCCATGCTATTTGAGATTCCTTATCTCAAACCGCGTGAAGTTAGAATTTTTCAATATGGGTTCAATGATTAAGAGATTGTTTCTCACTAGCTCATGGAAATTTCTAATTGCTCTTAGGGGTAAGGATCAAGCCCCCCTTGGCCTAGCCTCCCCCAACTCTATAAATGTGGCTCTTGGCTCTATTAAGGTGTAACACTCCTTAAATTTTAAATATGTTCCAGCAAAATTTATTACGTTCATTCTCCTCTCAGACCCATGCTTATGCTTTGTTAAGATGTCTCTTATCCATTAAGCATGTATGTACTTGAAACATAACTCCAAAAAGTTTGTAACATTCTAGTATCCTAGGGTTGTATAGGCTAAGCTAATAAGTTAGTATGATGCATCATGGGTTCCTTCTTGCCTCATAGATCATGATGCTGAATGTCAAATGACCATGGTTGAGATAAGAAGGTTGCATTGCACACTACAAATTTTTTCCTTTACAAAATGTTGAAATCAACATATTTGTGATCATTTTAGGTTAGGTTATTTCCAATGATTTATATTCCATATCTTTTGTATCATATGCATTCAATGGATTTATAAATGTTTAATCTTAAGCTTCCATGGACATGCGACCTACCATCGTGTTGTCACTACTACAACACCCTCCAAATTTTGGCCTACATCCAAATTTCTAAGTCTACTTTGACCTTACAAGTTGTCATTTCTAGTAGTAAGATTCATCCCATGTATATCCTCTAAGTTTTCTAGTCCCTTTTGGAGAAAACCTAAGTGTTGTATTTTGGCATGCGAAGTGTCGCACTTTGTGAAAGAAAAGTTATGGTGTGTCATAAGAGGCCACTATAGTACTGATGGGTCCTATTTATCATATAGACATGTATTAGACTTGTTCCCAATTTTTCATGCATTGTCGTACTAGTGTCATCATTGTCATCAAAAAGTGCATCTTAAGTGTCGCATTTGGACGAGAGTGTTGTTTTTCTATCGTTGTTCCGAGTGTGTGATCACGTTCAATTATAACCTTGGTTTCATCCCTTTAGTCAAATTTTGGAAATTTCCATGCTTGACCAACCTGAACTCGTTCTTCCCTCTTAATCTACGCATTGCATAGTTGCAAGCCTCAAGCATGCACCCTTGTGTCCTGGAACTATGAAATTTGTAGTCTCTGCATTGAAGGATTTCCCATTGCGTAGTCAAAGTGCCTAAAGACAACCTCTTGACCTTCAGAGTTGTGAAACCATGCCTCCCTATCAATCTCTTTTTGCGTATTGTGTAGCTATAAGTAGCAGTTTATCTCCCCACCTTCCTAAACTGCGTAATCCTCTGGCTATCTCTCTCTCTCTCCTGAACTATGCATTGTGAAGTCATAGTGGGAAATTTTGCCTCACTATGACCCTTAATTGTGCAATCTTGTTTTTTGGGCCTCTAGCGTTATGCATTATGTATTTGCAAGCATCAACTCCTCACTCCTTGCCTCTAGAACCACACACTATGCAATCCCTGAGCCTTCCTCCTTATCCAATACCTAGTTCTAGCTCAATTAGTGATTTCCATGAAGTAAGCTAAACTAGGAGTTTTTCATACTGATGTCCTCTTATCACGAATTATTTCTAATTGCAGGTACTATATCTTGATATGACAGGATGATGGTTGAAGAGAAGGAGAAGGAGACTATGCTAGAAGACACATATGAATCTGTAAAGCTAAGATGATCATTAAATAAGAAGCTGAAGGGACATTAGATTTTGACAGAAGTTTAAATATCAAGATCATAGTAACGATTCCCTACCTTCAAGCCTTATGGAGGCAGAAGAGGAAGAGCATGTACCATCTTTCAAGAAGACACAAAGATAAAAACAAGAAGCATGGCTTGACATTTTCACATCATCATCATGTCCATGTCATCAATATCATGTCATGTCTTGTCAAGGTGTCACTTCAAGGTGTCAAATGAGTCATCATTTGCCACATAATTTATGGATGTAATTATGTAATTTTCAATAATATGAGAAATTTAATGTAAAGTGGAAGTCCAAGAGTCACCTATAGAATGTGAAAAGTCATGTTGAAGTCAAAGAGTATCATGCAAATTCGAAAGTTATATGGAAGCTCAAGAGTCATGAGGGGAGTCCAAGAGTCATAAGGGGGGTGAAGAGTCACCTCATTTGTCAGATATACACCCTCCTAGCTCAAGCAAAGGACTTTTCAGGCCTTGGCTTCTCCTACTAGGCTTTAGAGAGGAAGATAGTTCTTTTGGAGAGAAAGTGGCAACTCTAACCCTTCCATTAGAGAAATTTTTAGGTTTAAAATGGGCCTCCTAAGGAATATTATAAAATAATAGTGGAAACAAAAGAATAAGATTAGATTAAATCATCAAAATTTAGAGGGAAAAAAGAAAATAATATTTTTTCAACTTATATCCCCATGATTTTACTCAAATTTCAAGCAGGAGCACTCATTATATACACAATTTAATTCCTTATCCAAAGAGTACCAATGTTGTTAGACCCTCCTACATGAAAAATGAGAAATATATGAAAAAAACATGATTGCAATCATGTTTTTCATGTATTTATCATTTTTCATGTAGCAGGGTCCATCGAAAGTATGCAACATGGGTACTCATTGGAAGAGGAATTAAATTTTGCATCCAATGCATACTCCTGCTCAAAATTTGAGTAAAACCATAGGGTGTTAAGTTGAAAATATGAGTTGAAAAAATAGTTTTTTTGTTCCTTTATTTTTTAATATTTTTACTTTTTTACTCCAAAAATAATGAATCACCCCCCATGGTTGACATCATAATCTTGAATTCTGTTGGTTCTTATAAAGTTGATTTTGGTTGTACATTTTTAATTTGAGGTCTATTTTTTACCTCAAAATTTCTCTAATGACTATTGGAGCTACCGTTGTTCATTATATTGATGTATCTTGGAACTTTCGCTTAATACTTAAAGCTCATTGAGTCGACACACTTTCATGTGTATATCATAAATGTTGTAAGACTATTCTTTGAATGTTTACGGTGTATGATGTTGTTATTTTGTACTAAAGGAATTGAACTGTTTCGGTAGCTTCGGTGCTTATCTTATTGAATGTGTGTCATATGTGTTTTAATGTTTGTTGTTGCTCTGTGAACTATTTTTCTAGTTGATTAACGATTCTTTTATATATATATGCTCGTGTGTCTTTATTAGATTAGGATTATTACTCTTCTCTTAAAGGCTCAGTTTTGTCTCCCTTCGGTGAAAGGACCTTGATACATTCTACAATTGAACATTTCACAAGGCATACCCACTTGTTCATTCAAAATTACATGTACATTACTCTCTTGTGATAACCATCACAACCAAGGAAAATATTTAAGAATAATGGGAACCGAGCCTTATTTTGAGAAGGTCTCACATACCAAACAACGTGAATTCTAATTGGTACTTCACATCAGGGAAATCCTCTTGCATGTTGGTAGGTTCTGGCACCATCAACATCCTGGCGCAAGAAGGAGGGAAACTAGCTTTTTATGGCTGAAAAATTCATCCCATCCTAACAATTTATCTTTCGTTCAAGGTAGTAACACATTGGGTTCCATCCAACTCATACTGTGGAAGTAAGAGGGTCATCTCATTCTGGTTTGAAACAAACTTTTGAAGTTACTTACGATGAAATTTAGACACTTCAAACCATTACTCGTTGGTTTGCAAGAGATTTTCGGCTGATTCCCATTACTCACAATCTTCCTCATAATCCAAGAAAGAAAGAAAAAACTTGTACTAGTGTATTGGTTTCATCGATGGAAGATTTGGTTTTTACCATTCTTGAGGAGTTAGCAGAATCTCAGGAAGAGATAGTTCAACAAGAGGAACTTCCACCTATTGAGGAAGGAGTAGAAGGTGATGAGGGAGATTTTCAGTTTTCTGACGAAGAGAAGCTGAGGGAAGAAGAGCTACATGATTATAACATATATTTGAATGGAGATGGGAGGTCTCTTCTGATTTGGAGCATGAGGAAGAAGAATAAGGTGAAGACATGTTTGATCGAGACTTGGATTGGATGGCCGAAGGGCCACTCACTCTTTTGGATAATATTCATAAAATGCTAATACATCCAAAAACATTTCTTTCAAAATTTGATCCAATTAAGAAGATAAAGGCGGAAGATAATATTGATGATTTCTACAAGAATTTATGAATGCTTGAGGTACGTTTTGATGACATTGCTTGTAAAATTTTTCTGTACACTCTAGAAGGCAAAGCATTGGTATGGTATCATAGTCTTTCGTCCAATTCAATCCATAGTTAGAGGGAGTTTAAGAAGTTATTTTTGGAAAATTTTGTTGATGATAAAACTACCGCCATGTTGTTAAAAGAACTCAGTAGTCTTAAGGTGGGGGACAAGGAGAAAGTAAAAGATTTCAGTAATAGATTTACCTGTTTGTTAAACAAATTTTCCACACATGTGCAACCCATTGATTCTATCACAAAATATTATTATACATTTGCCTTACCAACTAACATTTATGTGTTTGTCAAAAGAGCTACAAAGGACACTTTGGCCTTAAAATTTGCAGAAGCTATCACTGTTGAAAAGGACTTGTGATTGAGTGGAGCCATTGAAGATCCTGATGAATCTAAAGACTTTAAAGAAACTGGTAATAAAACTCAAGCCTCATCTGTTAAGGCTAAAGAGAAGGATTCTTTTGATATGGAAAGCTTGACCAAGTATTTGAAGTTTCTCACGAATGAAATATCATAATTAAAGAGGAGGTTAAGTGAGGAATCCACCACCATAGACAAGTATTTTAAGTTACCTTTCTTTAAAAAAACAACAACCCTCAACTAGCTAAATCTTCTCAAAGTTATAATGTGGTGTTCAATGTCGAAAGTTTGGGCATGGACAATTTTTGTACTTTTCACCAAGAGAAGCATTCAGGAAAAAACATGCCCATGGTGGAATCATTATATGAACACTATGATGACTAATCTTGTAGACACCTTATTAGTGGAAGAACAACCTGAGCAGAGTGAAGAAGCGAATGAACTTACCACGACCGGTGAAAGTTCAGGTGTTGGAAACCCAGTGAATATTTTTGGTGTTATATAAAATGGTGACAAGAAAAGTGATAATGAAACATTAGTGAGTGAAGATCCTCCCCAACAATCAACTTCCCATTATAAATTGAGAATCAAGGGACCCATCTTTGAGTAGGAACTTAAGAAGCAATTGTTGCGAAGGGTTCTACCATCTTCTAATTCAATTCAAAATTCACAGAATAGG
Organism: Pinus tabuliformis; assembly: GCA_031772625.1. Classification (NCBI taxonomy): domain Eukaryota; kingdom Viridiplantae; phylum Streptophyta; class Pinopsida; order Pinales; family Pinaceae; genus Pinus; species Pinus tabuliformis. The sequence continues at coordinate 977,463,175 of CM062806.1, forward strand.
TTGGGAAGTGCTCCATCTTCTAAGATCACTTCCACAAACAATAAGAATAAGTCCACCACTCCCAAAGTTTCAAACAAAGTTACACCACTTGATCTGTCAACACAACCTGTTAAGATTGAAAGTATCAATTACAACATTGTTGAAGATATGAAAAGAGCTCGGGCTAATATTTAAATATTTGAGATCATGAAGATAATGAGACAATGAGAATTTTTTATCCAAGCACTCTCATCACACCTGAGTAACTCTCGCGATATTACCAAATCTGTAGGTAATGATATCAATCTAAATTCTAACACACTGTGCGCTTTGTTTCTCTTATCATTCAAAATATTTAATTATAATGTCCATAATGGTTTAGTTAATTTTGGTGCATCCATGAATGTCATGTCATTATCTATTTCCAAGAAAAGTAATGCTAAATGGGAAAATACTAATGCACAAATCATATAGCTAGACAAATCATTTGTCTAGGCCATTGGTGAGCTTAAACATGTTATCGTTGATTTTTCATCAGGCCATAGAGTTCACCAGTGCATAAACATTGTTATTGTGGATATTCTTGAAGCCTATGGTTTACTTTTGAGCAAAGATTGGACACATTTATGGCTTCCGTATAAGGGTAGAAACAACTAGGTTCAAATAGAAAGTGAGACCTATGTGAAACATACCATGACATAACTTGAGGGACATAACGAGTTGGTAGGCTTTGCAAACGTCATTTTCATAAAAAAATTCTAGAAGTCGATCATGGACATTTCTAGCACAACCTTCACCCATCCTACCAGATACATAGTTGGAACTCCTTCCATGAAATCCTATTGGTCCAAGTGACTTATGTACAGTAGATGTAAATAGTATTAGTGTAAGACACAACCCTAGAATTGCTAACATTTGGACATTGTATTTCGATGGTTCAAAAATGAAGGAGCGATCTAGAGATGGCTGCATTTCAATAGACCTGTGATAGAGCAAACATCTGATCTCTTGCCTCTTGGAATTTGAGTGCACTAACAATGTTGCTGAATATGAAGCAGTCAATTTGGGTTTAAAAAAAATCATTAACCTCAACGTTCAAGAACTCAAAGAAATAGGTGACTTCAAAATTTTTACATGACAAGTACGAAATACGATACATTGTGTGTCACCTAATCTCAAAAAATATCAACAATAGGTATGGCATTTAATTTCACATTTCCAAGGTTTTAATATTATTTTTGTTCCTCGAATTCGTAATGTCGTTGCTGATACATTAGAAAATGTTGCTACTAGGTTGTCACCTTTAAAGGATGGATTTTTAGTTAAGATTATTTATAGGCCATCCATTCCTGATAAAATTACTAACTTTCATGTTTTCAATGATGACCAACAGATATTGAACTTTACGACGAACATTGATGTATTCAAGGACACAAATATTAAAGAAGATGAGCACAAAAAAACATTACTGGGATCAACTCAAGAAAGTAGAGGAAACCCCATGTCTAAGTGTGTGGTATCTTTAGAAAAGCTATATTACCTGTAAAACAGGTTTAAGGGGCTAGTCAATGCAAAGACTCATAGCTCCACACTTTCGTACAAACAAATCAATCTTGGCACAAAAGAAGTTATGAAGTTTTTAAATCTCGATACTTGTGTAGATTTTTACTTTAGATTCAACATCTTATGTGATATGCTAAAACATAAGACAAAAATATACTCTACTCATCAGCAAAAACCAAAATTGATTGATGAAAACAATAAGCAGAAAAGGAAGAATATCAATCGCACATAAAAAAATATTTCTCAGGGGAAAGCAACTACTCAAAACCCCGACTATCTATATTGAATTAACTAGAAGATTTGAGAAGAAAATACAATGCTTGTTCAACTTGAACAATATCTACACAAGTACAAACTATCTCACTACTTCACAAACTAGCTCAAGCAAACACTTAGCCAAATCTTCTACCTGAAAATCCACTACTTCCTTGCACAATCTCTAAGAGAATTAGCCCATATTTAATTGGGGAAATCTCTCACCATAACTACGCAATCCATCATAACTCTTCTATTGATTTCATGCACCATTTGTACAACTCAGAAAAGTATACAACTAATAGTACATTGTCCCTAAACTCTAATCTCAACTGGGTCTTCCTCTTAACTGACATGCATGACTTATTTATGAGTGAATGTTCAATTAACATGTGTGGAAGTGAAGATTCATTGGTTCATGTCCACACTACTAGACCTCCTACTAGTTCCTCCAACAATTAGAACTAGTTTAATTGACTATAACTCAGTTAGATTGAGTTAATTAATTACAACTCAAAAAAACTCAACCTGGGCCCTTAAAATTAGGAATCACTCTACATGACTCTAAATAGACTTCCAACTTGAATTTACTAAAGAAACTAAGTCAAGTTAACTTATTTAATTATTACAAGTTGCTATGAGAATAGAATTTCGATTTAATTCCCAATTTAATTCAAGGAAAAATTAAATTAGAATTTCTAGATTCTATTTTTAATATTTCTTATTGCTATTTTCAACAATCCCTCTCAACAAGAAAGGAATTCAACTCTATCCTAATATGGTACCTTTAGAATGTTCTGCATGAAACACTTCTCTCTAGTATTGTTTCTACTACAACTTCTGAAACTAAAAAGGAATCCAAATTTAACTAGTATGATGCATCTTTCACCAGAGTCACTCATTGCTACTAGTTACTGCACTGTCCACTGAAAACTCAACGTTGTTTCTGACTCTGCACGGTGCCATCTACACTACTTCCAACTCTGCTCTGCGCTCCCCAATATCTGATTGCTACTAGTAGCTGCCTTTTTCGCTCTGACATCTGACTGCATCAACCACCACTGATCCATCCTCCTAGTGTGTACTGTGGGCTCTCGTAGCAAGGTAATGATCCATGAGACAAAAAATCTCAATGGACCCTGCCCAAATTTATGCACTCTTGGGACTATTACTTCACATAGTCCCACCTCTCACCTAGAGGTATGGTTGCATGTGCTCCCTTTGCTCACTTGGATTGAAATTTCCCCCTACTGGAGGTCTCTGCTTGAGTGGATGCCTCCACTCGATCTCCTCTCTACTTCTCTAATTATGGCTGCTTCACAACTTTTTGAGGCTGCATGTTGAGAGGTAATTCATACTCCCTCTCAACCACCAAGTCTCTGACCTTTTCCTTTCTCCTCCAATATTTGGATGCATCCTAGACCTCGAGAGTATACAAGTTCTTGACGTACACACCAATCTGTTTCATCTATCCCGTGGTGATGTGTCTAAGGAAAACCTTCCCTTCGCTAAATATCACATCATAGCCACGGTCTTCTAATACCGCGACAGACAAATATTCTTCTTTAGTCCTAGAACATACATCACATCTGTGATTCTGAGAGGAAAGCTAGACTCCCTCTGAAAGGTAACTGTACCGATGTCAGTCGCGCTATACCTGCCATCATCTCTAAACTCTACGTTTTGCTTGAGGTCTTACTCCTTAATGTCACTGAACAAATCTCTATTCCCTGTCATATGGAATGAGGCACCATTGTTGAGATACCACATGCTTCCCATTATAGTGTTGGTCATGCATGAAATGAGAGTGAAATCAAGTTTGAATTGTGAAGCTAGAGCTTCAACTACAACTGCTACTGTAGGCTCCTTCTTGCTTTCTTTCTTCTATGGGGAATTCATAGGATAGTGCCTGTACTCGTGACAATGAAAACAATTTATGTTCGGTAAGTCCTTCTTCTTGCCACCCTCCTCACCTTAGGAATTCTTTCCCTTGGATTTATTTTCTTTTCTGACTAATGAAAAGTCCTCTTCCACTTCTTTGGATGAGGTCCCATCTCAAGTGTTCCACCTAAACCCTTCTTGTACCAAGTTGGACCACAACCTCTCCCACTCTAGTAGCTTCTCCCTCCAATTAATGGAGTCCTGATAAATGTGCCATCCATTTGGAAGTCCTAGAAGTGCTAGGCTCACCATATCATCTTCGGCAATAGTAATCTTGACACTTCCAAGCTCATCCTGACAATGGGTGAACTTGGTCAAGTACTTCAGAATAGGGTCACCCTTCTCCATCTTGATCTTTTTGAGTTTGCCCTTTAGTGAAAAATTCCTATGGTCACTGCTATTTTGAAATAGGTCCTTCAATTCCTTCCACATTGCAAATGAAGTATCCTTACCATGGATATTTGATACAATGTGATCTCAAACTCCTTCTAGGATAATCCTTCTCGCTTTTTCCACGCACTTTCTCCATTTAGACATATCTTTAGCTTTAGATGCTGGAGAATTCAGAATATCATGATCTATGAATTCCTTGAGGTTGTTGTCTTCTAGCAATACCTCCTACCTGTCCTCCCAAGCTAAGTAATTTGAGATTCTCTCCAGGGCATACTCAAGTATCAAATTGTAGAATGACATATTGTTGACTCTGAAGTATGAACTTGCAAATTAGATTTCACCTGCACAACAAACTTGATCTCTCCTCTTCTATATTGTCTTCAACTTTGATACCATGTAGATTTTTATTTTAGATTCAATAACTTATGTGATATGCTAAAACATAAGACATGAATCTACTCTACTCATCAGTGAAAACCAAAATTGATCGATGAAAATAATAAGCAGAAAATGAAGAATATCAATCACACATAACACAATATTTTTCTAGGGAAAGAAAATGCTCAAAACCTCGAATATCTATAATGCATTAATCATAAGATTTGATAAGAAAATATAATGCTTGTTCAACCCGAACAATCTCTGCACAAGTACAAACTATCTGACTTCTTCACAAACCAGCTCAAGCCAACAACTTTTTGTAGGCATAAATAGCGACAAGATTTTATATTCCTTTTAAGACAGTACCAAAATGTATTTGCGTGGATATACAATGATATGAAAACTTACAATATGTGAATAATACAACATGTGATTCCCATTAAAGAAAGGGTCAAACATTTTCAACAGAAATTGAGAAAAGTTCATCTGACACTTGAACCCCTTATTTAGAAACAACTAAGAAATTTTTTGGATGCTCAGATCATATTTAAAGTTCGTCACTCGACGTGGGTCTCTAATCTGGTGTCTATGAGGAAGAAGTCCAGGGAAATATGACTGTGTGTTGATTTCAAAATCTGAACTGAGCCTCGAACAAGGATAACTACTATGTGCTATCAATGGAACAAATTTTTCAAACAATATCAAGGTCGTAAATTTTCTCATTGTTGGGTGGTTTCTCTAGTTACAACCAGGTTCTAGTGGCAAACCTGACAAACATAAAACCACTTTTAGGACAAAGTGGGGTACTTTTCCTTCAAAACAATTCCTTTTGGACTTATCAATGTAGGGGATACATTTCAACGTGCTATGGACATCACAATTTGTTGTTTGATTGAACAAATCATTTTGGTTTACTTATATGACGTGAAAATATTTTTGAAAAAGAGATATGATCACTTACATCATGTGAGGCATATTTTTGAGTGATGTCACAAATACAAGATATCTTTGAATCCTAAGAAGATCATTTTCATAGTGTCTCAGGGAAATATCTTGGTCCATATCATCGCAAAGAGTGGGATTAAAGTGGACCCAAAATGAGTCAAAGGTATCACTTAGATTCCCTTCCTGGTGAGTACGGAAGCTATGCAGTCCTTCTTAGGGGAAATTAATTTCATCTCAAATTATGCACAAATGGTAAAACCATTACAAGAGATGATTAATAAGGATGCAATATGTAAATTGTAAGGGAAAAGGATTCCTTCACCTATATTAAGCAAGTAAGTTTTAAATCTCTGACACTATATAGTCCATATTTCAACAAGGATTTCCTATTGTATACCTTCGCTTTTGATACTTCTCTTGCATTTGTTCTTTAGAAAAAGGATGATAAAGGTAGTGATAAACCTATATCATTCATGAATGTCGGCTTGCAAGAACCTGGGTTATATTATCCTGCCATTGATAAATAAGCTTATGCAGTATACAAGGCGGTGAAAAACTTCAGGCCTTATCTTTTGAAAAATCAAGTTGTTATCTTTGTGCCTCACCCAACGGTTAGATCATTGTTTGTTAAACAAGATCTAGGTGAAAGAAGAGAAAACTGAATGACAAGATTGCAAGAGTACGATCTTGAGTTCAAGCTAGTTCACACAATAAAAACCCATGGTCTACGCTAGCTACCAACATAAGTGACCAATATATCAAAATATGACTCTTCTAGATGGGCGCAGAAAATCGAGATGTATAATATTGAACAAGCTACCCTCACTAATACATCCACCTCTTGGTACATAGATGTGCGACAATATCTTGAGAATGGAATCTTCCCCTCATAATTATCAACACAAAAAAGGAGGGCTATTTGACTCAAATATTTATAATATTAGTTGGTACATGGAGGGCTTTTCAGAAAGCACCATAATGGGGTCCTTCTCAAATGTCTGGAAGCACCTGATTCATAAAGGGTATTGTGTGATCTTCACGACAGAACTACCGGTGGAAATTACACGGGTGACACTACCACACACAAAGTCATGTGGGTTGGTTACTATTGGCCCACACTTTTCAAGGATCCTCATGCTTATGATTGGAAGTGTATAGTATGTTAGATAATTGTGCTAGTTGCGATAGAAATCTACTTTACCCATTGCAACCCATCATTGTAGAAGAACCTTTCCATCAATGGGGATTGGGTGCCATCGGTGAAATATTTCTACACTCATCGAAGAATCACCAACATATTTTCACTACTAAAAACTACTTTATACAATGGACAAAAGCAGTTCATTTCAAAAGAGTGAATGATCAGGAAGTCATTAATTTCCTCAAACAAAATATCATCACTAGGTTCAACGTTCCTACATCACTTGTTTTCAATAATGAAACTTATTTCTCATCGCTTAAACTTTATAGTTTTTTATTAGAGAATGGAATTGCATTGAAACATTCATCTAAATATTATACATGGGGTAATGGTCTTGCTGAGTTAACTGATAAAAATATGATTTGGATTATCAAAAAATTGTTTACTTTGAACAAAGGAACTAACATAATTATTTGGCGAATGCTCTATGGGCTAACTGCGTTAAGCCTAAACCTTCTCTAAAAACTTCTCCTTACTTTCTGGTGTATGGAAAAGAAGTCATCCTACCTCCGAACATATACCTCCCATCCCTCCAACTTTCTCAAGAGTCTCGGGGAAACCGTGTCTTGTGGTTCAGAGAAGGATAAACACCCTTTTGAAATTATAGGAATAAAGGAGGAAAGCAAAAGAAAATTTTCCCATTCATCAAAGTTATATCAAGTGATGGTTTGATAGGAAATTCGTGGGGAATAAGGAGTTCAGTTTGGGATACTTAGTATTGAAGTGGGATAAATCCCACGAAGAGAAAGGGAAACACACTAAATTTGAGTTCCAGTGGATCAAACCATTTGTTGTTCATGACAAGCTTGGCCACCACTCTTATCGTCTCCAATATTTGGATGGGAAGATGGATTCTCTTCTTATCAATGGCCAATATCTCAAACAATATTTTCAATAGCAGTCTAGGGTTGTGTCCCTAACCCATGTACATATTTCTTTGTCATGTCAAGTCTTTAATGTTGTTTTGTCTCATTCTTATGAATAAAACCTTGTGTGAGAGCATTTTGTTTTGTTCTAGTGCATGTGGAAAAATGGAAAAGGGCCTTGTGACACTACAACATTTGGCTAACCTTTAGTCCTTCTTCTTTATCTTGGTCCATATATTTTGGCCGAGGATGTTTCGATAGAAAATATGATCATTATGTGAAGAGAGCTTTGTGTAGAACCACGATACCCTTATCTATTCTAGGAACCCCATTTCTAAGCTTGATTCTTTATGATTAAGTGTTTTGCAGGATGATCCAATTGAGTAGAGAAGGGAAAGGGGAAAATATATAATGAGTGTGTTAATATTAGAGGTAGGGGACTAATTCTATAACTAGGTTAAGTGGGGAATCCAAAGTAATCCACATGGTGAATCAATACTTCCTGAGAAATTAGACCCTGCACATAAAGTTATACCAAGGCAGAGAAGCTGGAGTTCTACGGGTATGTCACCAAGTGTTATTGTTGCTACAACACCCTCCAAAATTTTGGCCTACATCCAAATTTCAAAACCCACTTTGACCTTACAAGTTGTCGTTTCTAGTTGTAAGAGTTATCCCATGTATATCCTCTAAATTTTCTAGTCCCTTTTGGAGAAAACCTAAGTGTCGTCTTTTGCCATGGGAAGTGTCGCATTTTGTGAAAGAAATTTATGGTGTGTCATAACAGACGACTTTGGTACTGATGGGTCCTATTTATCATATAGACATGTATCAGACTCATTCCAAAAGTTTCATGCACTGTCATACTAGTGTTAGCACTGTCATTGCAAAGTGTATCCTAAGTGTCACACTTGGACGAGAATATTGTTTTATCGCCGCATTAAGGGGACCATGTTTATTCTAAGTGTTGATTGTTTATTGTTTTGTCATCAATTGTTCTAAGTGTATGATCATGTTCAAGTCTAACCTTGGTTTAATCACTGCCTTATTGGTCCAACACTTAATAAAATTCTAGAAAGTTCCATGCCCAACCAACCGGATCTCACTCTGCCCTCTTGAACTATGCATTGCATAGTTGTAAGCCTCAAGCATGCACCCTTGCCTCCTCAAATTGTGCAATGCACAATCTATCCCTCAAAGAACTGCACATTGCATAGTCATAGTGTTTAAAGACAACCTCTTGACCTCCAAAACTGCACAATCATGCCTCCCTGTTAGTCTCCTTATATGCATTGCATAACTGCAAGTATTAGTCTATCTCCTTGCCTTCCTGGACTACATAACTACGCAATCCTCTGGCTCTCTCTCTCTCTCTCTCTCTCCTGAAATTTGCATTGCACATTCACAATGTGCAAGCCTACCTCACTGTGACCTTCATTTGTGCATTCTTATCTCTTGGGCCTCCAGTGCTACACATTTCACAATTACAAGCATTAGCACCTCAGTCCTTGCCTCTATAACTACGCACTGTGTAATCCCTAAGCCTTCCTCCTTATGTAGTACCCAGTTCCAGCTCAATCAATGATTTTCATGAAGGAAGTTAGACTATGAATTTTTGGATTATTGTCATCTTTTCATGAGTGATTTCCAATTGTAGGTACTATATCTTGACATGACAGGATGATGACTGAATAAAAGGAGAAGGAGACTATGCTAGAAGACACTTATGAAGTTTTAAATATAAGATGATCATTGAACAAGAAGACGAAAGGAAACTAGATCTTGAAATAATTTGGAAGATAAATATCATAGTAAAGACTCCCTACCTTCAAGCCTTATGGAGGAAGAAGAGGAAGAGCATGTAAAATCTTTCAAGAAGACACAAAAACTACATCAGGAAGAGTGGCTTGACATTGCCACATCATCATCAAGTCCATGTCATCAATGTCATGTCATGTCTTGTCAAGGTGTCACTTCAAGATGTCAAATGAGTCATCATTTGCCACATCATTTGTGGATGTAATTATGTAATTTTAAATAATATGACAAATGTAATGTAAAGTGGAAGTCCAAGAGTCACCTATAGAATGTGAAAAGTCGTGTAGAAGTCAAAGAGTCTCATGGAAATTCAAAAGTTAGATGGATGCTCAAGAGTCATGAGGGGAGTCCAAGAGTCATAGGGGAGGTGAAGAGTCACCTTATTTGTTATATATACACCCTCATAGCTCAAGCAAAGGAATTTTCACCTCAACTTCTCCTACTAGGCATTATAGAGGAATATAGTTCTTTTGGAGAGAAGGTTGTAGCTATAATGCTCCACTATTGGAGCTAGTGATGTTCATTGTATAGATATATCTTGGAACTTTCACTTAATACTTGAAACCCATTGAGCCAACACACTTTACTATGTATATCATAAATGTTGTAATACTATTCTTTGAATTTTTGTAGTGTACATTTTTGTTATTATGTACTAAAGGAATTGAACTACTTTGGTGTCTTTGTTGGTTATCTTATTGAATGTGTGGCGAATGTGTTTTAACGATTGTTGTTGCTAGGATTTCACTAGTTGATTAAAGATCAATTTATATATATATGCACGTGTGTCTTTATTAGATTAGTACTATTACTCTTCTCTTAAAGGCTCACTTTCGTCTCCCTTCGGTGAAATAACCTCGATACATTCTACAATTGAACATTTCACAAGGCATACTCATTTGTTCATTCAAAAGTACATGTACATTAATCTATTGTGCTAACCATCATAACCAAGAAAAATATTTAAGAATAATGGAAGCCGAGGATTATTTATGGAAGGGATCCTATACTAAACGATGTGCATTCTAATTGGAACTTCACATCGAGGATACCCCCTTGCATGTTGGAAGGTTCCAACACTGTCAACACATCAACATATATTAAACATCAATATTCTAGTCCTTATGCATGCAACTTATTTATTGTGTAAAATTTGATAGGTATTTTACCTCCACACACTTAAGGTAAAGGTCACTAGAGCTGAAATATAGGTCTAAGAATGTCCATAAGAGAACAATGAAGATTTATGGGACAAGTAGAAATTAACAATTTGTTTTTAGAGAGCATGATGGAATGATAATAATGTTCCATGGTTGGAGATGCCAAGAGTCAAATTGTATGCTTGATGTATTGGTGGACATGTATAAGAAGAGAATAGGCCACATAAGTGTTGAAATTACCCATATGTCAATATAGAGGTTGCAACAGAGTTCCAAGTTGCTAACCAAGACTATGTAGATATAAGAAAAAGGGAAGTGCAATTTGTTTACAGATGGTCAATGATGCAACCATATCATGTACCCCACTTGAAAATGGTGGAGTATCTTATGCCGATTTTGGATTGCTTTATGGTCTTTACACGGGGAAATGTAATGGTTGTTGAAAATAATAGCTAATATATTTCATGGTTAGTTTTATATAGTGTATGTGTCATATCCCCAAAGGATTTTCTTGGGCTCCAGTGCACTTCATGTGCACACATGCTAGACTAGTTCCCTTTTATTTTAACTATAATAAAGTTCATATTTCATATATTGCAAATGTAACAACCCCGAGTTAAAATTTCATGTAATAAAGTTAATAAAGGAAAAGTAAGACCAAGGTCATGGGACATGTATTCTAAGCTGAATGTTGGGAAAAACATCATAGTGGGCATCACTTGTTGTTTAAGGCTAAGAAAATTGGAAAAATCTTTGGAAAGCAGAAAGGCATTAACTGAAATTTTATTTATGAAAATAAAGGAAAATAGGAGAAAAGGGAGATGAAAGATCACAGGCTTGCATGAGAGGGAAATTGAAAGGAAAATAGAGGAAAATGAAGAAATTAGAGGCCTCAATGATAAAAAGGCTTCTAAGGATCAATTCAAAACTTTTGGTCATTACAACTTTTTCTAGTTCAGTTTTGGAGCTCTCTCTCTATTCTCTCATACTCTTGCACACATAGAGCATTCTATGATTACTCAAGCATTGGAAAAAGGAAGGAAAAGGAAGGACAAGAAAGAAAATGAAAGAAAGGGACAAGAAAGGACAAGTTGAATCAAGTAGCTTCACTTGGAATATTTGCAGGTAATAGGTTGCATGTGTGATTTCCTATCTGGTTGGTGAATGCATGGTACATGCATATGTGTAGTTGGTTCTGTTGTTGTCATTGGCATGGGTTTTCCAGGTGTGAAAGTGGTTTCATCCTTGCCTTTCCATTTCCGGATAGCTATGGTGTGATGGGGTTCTTTCATTTGGTTGAGCATTGGATTGCCAAATGGTTTCAGAACTAGGTGAGGTGGTCTCAGGAAAATTTCGAAGGGCCTAGGAATCCCTTAACTTATTTTGGTGAGATTGTGGTAAGGCCTAAGTTTTAAGATTGAAAATTCCTCAAGGTATTGGTGAAGAAATCTGGAGGCATCCAAGTTTATTTCAGGCCTAGGAATTCCTTGACCAATTTTGGAGGGATTTCAGTAAATATTGGTAGTGTATGTTTTTATTTTGGGCCTAGTGACCCCTTGAATGGTTTTCGTAGGATTGCGATAAATCATGGTTATGTATACCCTTGTTTGGGCCAAGGAACCCCTTGACCGATTTTGGAGGGATTGTGGTAAAGCCTAAGGGTGGAAGTGGTTTGATCTCTAAGAAGCCTTGGTAGATTTGGTCTTGAGTCCCACATTCATGCTTGGAATATGGCACAAGGGTAATTGGCTGAAAGAAATATTTGTTTAAGCTCAATTTATGGTCATGTGGTATGAGGAGAACTTTGACTTGGTTGGATTTTACATATGTTAATAAGAGCCCTTTTCCTATTGTATTTCATGATCACTTGTACTTGTTATTATGAGGCTTTTATGGTTGTTCTATCATGGTTATTATTCTAGTTAAATGTTGGTTATAAGTATGGTTCCATAACAAGTTCTAGCTATGGATCTTCATATGATTTGATTAGTTTATGAATGGTTGATGAATGCATGAGTTAAAAAATGTTATTGCAACTATTATGAGAGGGAATTAGACCTTATTTATGAATCTCAGATAAGTTTCAGACCCCTATGTTCAGATATGCATTCATGACCTGTAGATTACATGTTCACCATATGTTTGATGAAATGACTATCATGGTTAGGCCTGGTTAGGTCAAGTCCTTGATAAAGTTTTACTTGAATGACTTCTTATTAATGTTATTTATCATTCTAGAAAGTCTCATTAAGTTCTGGGTAGTGATCTAGAGACAAGCCCTAGAAAAATGGCATTGATCTCGTAGTCACAGGCTCAAAAATGAGAAATTAGGACTATAGTTGTTGCCTTGCAGGCTTACGTATGTGACTAGAGGCCTATAGTTCAATGGATGCAATGTTATGCATGCGACTGATAGTCTAGATTAGTGAAGGAGAGCTCTAACTCAGGAATTGGGCATTGGGAGTGGTTTTCTATCTTTGGATGTAAGTATGGTGGGATGTTATTTTGTGGTTGGTATGTTTAGTTGTTGGCCCCACTTCCATAATTGAAGCTTGGAGGCCAGGTCATGCCATAGCAGCCCTTAACTCATTTTTACCCTGGTTTCTTGGTGAAAGTGGGTAAATGTTGGAGGAGGTAGTTACAGATTGGTATCAGAGTGAGGTTCCACTCTCTTTGGGTAATATCTGATGCCAATTATAAATTAGTATCATAGCATGGTTCAAACACTTGGACTACATGGAAATACGATGTTTTTCATGCATGCATGTTAGTGTTTGTATGGTTTTTATGCATGCATTTTTATGGTTATGGTTTTTGTGCATGAGGTTATGGTATGTAGTTGGTATTATCATGTGTGACGTTAGTATGCTGATATGATCATATATATATCATGCTAATCTAGATTCATTTTATAGATGAGATAGCCTCCCCCAAACTTCACTGAGGTATGTTGATTATCTTTGTATTTGGTTTATTTGACGTGGTACGTTTGCAGGAGATAAAAGATCAAGATGAATAAAAGAATGGTGGATTACAGTTCATGAGACTGTCCTTACAGATCATATGAGAAGCTAAGAGATGAGTACTCTCTTGACATAGAAGATACCTTGAGAAGTCTAAAGGTAGAAATCAGAAGGTGCAAGAAAGATAATGATATAATCATTCAGTCATGAGAAAGACTTCTTGGGGCATACAAAAAACAAGTAGAGGTTGATGCAGTGATCCTTCAAAGCTTGCCAAACTTGTAGAGATAGGGACAAACATAGATCAATTATGAGAAGGAGGAAAGGAATAATGGGAGATATGGTAGCAGGTCTCATGGTGGGAACAAGTTTTGCATTAATGACGTAGTCAGAGATGGTGGGTTCTTGGATACACTTGATTGTTCATAATTTAAAGCATTGTTATGAAAAATCAAAGCATAAGACCCAGTCTAAGTAAGGTTGAAAAGGGAATGACAAAGCTAAAGGAAAATGGCCACCAAAGTGAATAAGAACTCAGGATGTAAGGGAGAAAGAGAATGTTTCTCTTTACAATAAGTTTAATGCGGTAGAGAAGGGACATGGACCTCAACATGGAGAGCAACAAAATAGAGGCGATGGTAGGAGACAATTGCATTGTTGGATATGTGGAAAGAATCATCTGAAGAAGGATTTTCCATCATATCAGGTTGGTATACCTCAGATCTACAGTGCATAGGAAACAAAAACAATTGGGGATGTTGGGAAGAGCATTCCTCGGATCTATGCAACATTTGATAACAAACAAGTGGATCACCAAACATCCATTATTGAGATGGAAGGTAAGATATATGATCAAGTTGTTTTTTTTATTGACCTTGGATCTAATTATAGTTATTTTAACCCTAACTTGGTGGGTAAGTTTCGTTTGAGAAAATAAGTGCATGAAGAATCTTGGTTAGTACAGCTGGCTATAGGTACTATGAAGAGAGTTCACCATCGGGTAAGAGTTTGTGCATTTGAGTTGAATGGTATGCCTACAAAAACACATCTAAATGTGCTTTTGATGGGATCATATAGTATGCTTTTGGGTATGGATTTGTTGTATATTCATAGGACCAAGGTGGATTGTTATGAGAAGGCTATTGAGTGCTTGGATAATGATGGAGAAAAGAGAATATTGTAGGGAAAGAAGAAGCCTACATCAGTAAGAATGGTTCCTGTTGACCACTCTGTGTCAACTACCCTATAGTAGTGCACATTTTTGCAAAGGAATTCCTTCATGTTTAAGCAATCAGATATCCAGGATTCATCAATCATCAGTCCAAGGATAATTTTAGGGGCGAATGTTCGCCCTTTGGCGAAATTAAGGGGCTTTAAATTTTTAGTGGGCGAATATTTTGTATCATAGTACATTTTTACAAATCACCTCAAATAGCCCACCTTATTTTAAGGGAGAGGGTAAAAAAGGTAAATTTAGCCCTTGAAATTAGGACTTACAACCTTCCACTCGCCCATTTTCAAGAATAGGTTTTATTTAAGTGAATCCATTCACCCATTTTCAAGAATAGGTTTTATTTAAGTGAATCCTATGGGTCAAATACCATATTTATAAAAGAGGTATGTTAAATTAATAAAAATATAAATAAATGAGAGGTATGGTAAATAAATAAAACATTTTTTATATTTACTCCATAAGTCACCTTATATACATGTAATGGTGTAAACAAATAAAAATATAAGTAAAGTGGAGGTATGGTAAATAAATAAAACGTCTTTTTATACTTACTCAAACGGTATGGTAAATAAATAAAAATATAAATAAACTAGACGTATCGTAAATAAATAAAACCTCTTTTTATATTTAGTCCATAACCCTCGTTCTATTTATGAAGGCTCAAGAAAGAGGTTTTATTTAAGTGAATCCTATGGGCCAAATACCATATTTGTAAAAGAGGTATGGTAAATTAATAAAAATATAAATAAACGAGAGGTATGGTAAAAAAATAAAACATTTTTTTATATTTACTCCATAAGTCACCTTATATTTACGAACACTCAAAAAATGGGTTATATTTAGGTGAAACCTATGGCCAAAATACTATGGGACAAATACCATGGACTAGATTGTTATTAATACCATGCAAAAAACCATTATTAACCCTAATATTAGAATTAATAAAAATAAAAGTGGCACATGGTATTGACCCATGGTATTCTCCAAAATGGCAAATGGTATTGACCCATGGTATTCACCTCGAATGTAGCCTATTTAAATGGGGGAATTAAACCAGCATGTAGCCTATGCTAAGATTCACTAGGACTTTACAAAGTTTTATTATTTAGTGAAAGACTCGTCAAGATCTTACAAGATTTTATAATAGAGTAAAATATTCGCCATGCCTGGTGAGAGATTCGCCAAAAAATTATATATACATATTATATTATTGATAAAATCGCCTTCCATTTTTCCTATATACCATGGAGATTCGCCCATTTATTATATTTATAAATTTAGGGGGGGTTCTTAAAATTTTCCCTGCATTAGTCTATCAGAGTTATACACCCATTCTGCAATGTTTGTAATGTAAATGATTCTAGTAAGACCGTATACGTATGTAACAACCTAAGTAAGCCTATTATTTTGGCGATGATTTTCATCCTAAGAGGTTTTTCGTCTCACTGATTCATCTATGTTTCTAAATATGGATGGTCGGCAAAGTTTTTCCCTCTAGCCTCACCCCAAAGCTAGGGTGGAATTTATCATCAAGGTCTTAGGTGAGTCCTAGTGTTCTATTTGAGTCTTTTGTAAAAGTGATTTGGGAATAATTTATGCTAATGGGATAAATTATTTTATTCCAAGTCACTTGGTCTACTAGATCATATTGGTCATAGAATTGGGTAAATTATTAAGGGTCTATGTCTAAAGGTGTTTTCCCCTTTCAAGGGTTGAGTTAATTATAATATCTTGATGTAAAAATATTTTGGTGCATGGTCCCTCATATTTAGACACCATGGCCTAAATATTTAAGGGTGGAATAAATTATAAATACCCATTAGTATCAATTAATTAATTTTTCAAGCCAAAATAAATTAAAATTCTAAGCCAGAAAATTAATTGATTTTTATTTTTGGTTTTTCGACAAAATAGTGGTTAAATAATTAGCCAAAATTTGGTTAGAAAATAAAAATGAGAGAAAAATAAATTCCCTCCAAGTGAAAAATACTAAAAAAGTGAATGTGCACTTTTCAAGAAGGGAATCTCCACAAATCAAGCAAGAAAATATTTTTGGCCTACAAAAAAGGAATTATTTCCCCCAAAAATGAATTTTTTAGTGAAAATCGAATTTATTGTGCAAGTTGGTTAAGAGAATGGGGGTTTTCCAAGGAGAAAATGTTAGAAAAAATATTTTTGGGACCAAGAAAAAAGGCAGCATCAAGGAATTCGAATTTTTTCTCAAGCAACCAATGGTGGAGATCATTTTGACATGGATTAAGCATTCAATGGTGCACCTTCATGGAACTAGCCGTTATTCACTTGGAAGCCTCTAGAGCTCGCAATTTTTCTATATAAGGAAGCATATGCTCCTCATTGTATCATCTCTTGATGTTGTGCTCTAGCCTTTTAGTCTTGGAGCTCTCTCTCTGTTTTGAAATAATAATACACAAGTCTTTGGGGTGAAACATTGTGGCTCTTCTCTTATGGATATGGTAATGAATCCTTGAGCTTAATTTTCTATTGATGATTGTTTTTGTTACTTCATTTCCTTACATATAATTAACTAGTGTATAGCTATCTTACACTCGTAATTAGATCTGGAAAATATTTTAGGATTGGAAGTGGCTAGTGTGCTTTTGTTTAAGTCGTTAGAATTTTCTTCCATTATATTTTTCATGTCTCATCTAAAGCTAAAAAAATATTTTTGAGGTGTGTAGAAAATATTTAGTTGAAACAAATCTCAAGCGTAAGGGGATGCTTTTTCTTAAGTTAACCAACTCTTGAGTGATTAAGTAGGAGAGTCCATTCTATTTTACCTAAAGGATTTATCTATCAAATTTATTGCAGGGTTTATGGGCTTAGGATTTGAGAAAATCATTCATTTATTTACTTATTTGAATCAAAAAGCTATTAATGAAAAATATCTGCTTTTTTTAGAGCTTGTATTTATGGAAAACTTTGTATGTATTTATTTATAACCTCAACCATCCATAGTCTTTTTGTGTTGTTTTTGTTGTTGTTGTTGTCTCTTACAGGTTCGAGAAAGAGAGAAGGGTTCAAAAATATTTTTATCTTTTTGCAGGTTTGCATAAGGGTCTCTAAGCTTTTCTCCCGGGGCCGCAAAGCCGGGGAGGCCCAAATCTGAGCCTCAACATCATTATTTTCATAGCCACAGTCATGAGCGGCTTGTTTTCTTCACCATCTATCTAATCCTCGCATTATAGTCACTGAATAATTCTTGAGAAGGGTTTTATTTATTGTTTTCTAGAGAAGGTGTATTTCATCATATTCTTTGAAGGGTTTGAAAGAAAACGAGTAGGAAGGGCTCAACTCTCACCCTAATCAACATGGCTAGGGTTTGAGGCCTTACGCTATACCTTTTTTGTGGGCTATTAGACTCCAGAAATTATATTTCTTGGAAGCTGAAAGATTTGAATCTTGGTCTAAGCATTTATTTGAAATTTTTCTATGGATTTTAAAATTATTTTGTGAAGTTGCAGGATTTAAGGACCTCAAGAAAATTTTGACCTCTATAACCAGGTCGCATAGCGGTTTTTTACAGAATTTCTGATATGAATTGTTGATAATTTCCCAGTGTTGCAGGGACATTAAATCAATTTTTTTTGGGTCAATTTCTACAGTAAATTTGTGGAGGTCGAACCTTGAAAGCATAAGAAATTACCCAGAATTTCCTTAGTAATATTTAATTCAATTTTTTGTGTGATTAAACTGGGTTAGGTTGCATGCATTAAGGGCTTGAATTTCATTTGTTGCCTAACTTGACAAGGAATCACAAAAATTTTAAAAGGGTTTCTCGACTAAAATTTTGTTGACTTAGATGTGTTCTTTTGCAAGGTTCTTGACTTTTCCAAACTGACCTCTTTCCACTAGATGTGAGCTTAAAATTTCCTCCAATACTTAGTGCCCACGAAAATTTGATTAGCAGGGTTATAAACAATGACTTTTTCATTAAGAGACATATCTCTGGTATCAAGGAAACTTTGCAGCAAAGAAGTTTTTTTTTTTTTTTTTTTGGGACTATGTTTTTCTTTCATTTTGATTAATTTTTCTTTTGTTGGATATAGCTACATGAATTTAGAGCACATTCACTGTTTTAATATTCAGTGATTTATTTTGTAGAAAATTCATATAAAATTTGACAAAGTTTCTTTTAAACTTGGCATATAATTGTCTGATCTAGCTCTATTTTTTTTTTATATATATCTGGAAAAGCTTTGTATCTTGCTGTGAGCGTAGAACTTTCATATCACTTGGTGCAAAATATTTTGAGGCATGTCTTTGCATTTTAGGGGTCTTTTCATCTAATTGTAGCTTAAAGTTAAAGTGACAAATTTTAAATCCCTCCTTCATCAAATCTGGAAAATTCCAAAGTAGTTTCTTTAAGCCTAGCCTCATAAAAAAATCAATTGGAATAATAGTAATAATAAGCCTAAAATTGCACATGATAATTCCAAGAGTAGTCATAAGCATTTAACTTACATCTTTTGCGAATTCAGATAATTGATTTGGGTTCTAGAGGATTGATATTTTCACTACAGTGATCTGATCCTTCATTAACGGTGGTATTTTCTGGAGTGGTGTATCCTTTGCAAATCTACCATTGGTTTTAGGTCTAAAAGTTTGTCTTGCAGGGACAATCATTAGTTCTTTCTTAAAGTGATGTTTACCTTTGAAATATTGAGCTTTCTTTATTGCAGAAAATAATTTTCTTTAGAATTGTTGGCTTGGGAATTTTCCTCTTTTTTTCATCTAAGAGTGTGAGCCTCTCTCACTCGCATCAATTTGTTGGAGGATTGGTTTTGTTGCTGCAACAAGTTCAATCATCAAAGTTATAAGCCTCATATTGAAGCAGAGGTCCATGATATTTGTGCACTATTTTAAGAGAAATATAAAGGAATTCAAAGTTTGATCTATGGATTTTTTTTTGGATCTGTATTTCATCTTAAGGAGTTGTCCTATCTTTGTAACTCTCATATCTTTGTTTTAAATCTCCTTGAAAAGAAGAGCCTTTCTTTCTGTCCTATAGGCTTTTTTTCCCATTTGTAAGTTCACTAATAAAGAAATTTCTTTTTTTTTTAGGCAACTAGGAATTGTTTCCAAGGCATCATGTTTCTCCTTATTTAAAAGGGAGATCTTGTGTTTGGTTTTGTAACTCACTAACTTACACATTGTATTGCATCTTATCATTGCATTCTCTATATTCTAATTTCCTAGTTTCTTCAGTTCTGATTTCATTGAAGTATTTCCAACCTTGTTTCAATTGTTGTTTATGATCTAAAGTAATTTTTCTAATAATTGTTAGAAATTTCATCTGCATCTTGCACAAATGAGAATTGATTATAATATTTACTTGTTCAACCATCTAAACAAGCAAAGAAGACCTTAAATTCCCTATTGTATAAAGGCATTGTGGAATTTTTGCTCTAACTCTTTTAACTTTAATCATCAGTTTTGCTTTTGAGTAACTATGGTTACCTCATTGGTTATTGTATAAGCTAATCTTGTGTTCTACATGTTTATCGTAATCTTTGGATTGATATCTACTTCCCTTGAAGCAACATTGTTATCATTATAGTCCATTGAAAATATTGCATCAATATTTTCATTCTAGAGTTAGATTTTGCATTTCACCTAGCTTAGTTTGCATCTACCTATTTGGTTTTGTGTAATTTGGCATATTGTTATTTTTTGAGCACTCTATATTTACTTGCAATTCTATATTATTGCTCTTGTATTGTCATTTAATTTCCTTGCTCATTGTCCATTGATATTTTTACATTTATTGGAGCATCTCTTTAAGAAACAATGTACATGTTTCTTTTATTATTGCAAGGAAGATTTTCTGCTCATCTTTTAATATTGTTCCATTTCCCATACTAATACTTGTCTTGCAACATTATTTATCTTGTGACTTGAAATATCTTGCAAGTGTTCAATCTTTCCTAATCATTTTTATAAGGCACCAGTTTATCATTTTTAATCTATTCATTATCTTATTTATCTTATTGGGATTGTCCTGTTAAATATTTACATTGCTCTTTTAGTAATCAAGCTTGCTAAATAATTTTAATCAAGTTTCTTAGATAAATAATTGCATTGCCCTTAGTCTCCTAGACTTGTTGTTGCAACAAGTTTTCCCTTTCTAACTATCCTTAGGGACTACCCCCTTTAGCTTATCTAGGAGAGAGATTAAACAGAGTGAGTAGGGAATAGGTGACAACCCCTACTCTGAGGGTTGTGCCTTAAAGATTATACCTTGTGGGGTTAGAAAATTTTCCTGCACTTGGTTGTACATCTTAGGCAACAAAGTTTTTTGGTGTTGTTGTCAGGGATAAGTTTACTTTGACTCAGTTTATTCACTAACTTTCGGTTCTTAGGATATTGGGTCTTTAGAGTTAGGTTCTTGTTCAAGTTGCGGCTCTACTTGTTACATTTTCTGTAAGGATCTCTACTAGAAGGAATCCAAGTCTTTTGTATAATCCTACTCCAGAACCTGAAAGGGCTCTTAGAGTTCAATTACACAAGCTTATTTCTTGTAGACTCCTTGATAATATTGGATATGAAGCTATCCCTAATATTCATTTTCTTTTTATTGACCCAGTTGAAGTGGACATCATGGACTTGTTTTCCCCTTATATCTTTGATAAAATTCAAGATTATCCGCATGATCTTCCTAATAATGGTCTGGACAATTTGCCATATTTTCAAGGAAATAACGCGGTTAGTGTTAAATCTCATCTCAAAACATTTAGCTCTTGGTTGGGAAAATATGCTAGAGGTCAAAACTATAATCATGAAGATGTGAAGATGAGCCTCTTTGTCCTTTCTTTGGAATAAGATGCTTTGGATTGGTTTACAGAAAACCTTGATAAATTTTTTGATTCATTGCAATCGATTATTATTGCCTTTAAGGATAAGTACAGAGATAAAAAAGAAGAAAGGCATTTACTTAGAGCTATCAACATCTAAAGAAGAATGAAAATGAGACCATGAAAGAATTTAATAAAAGGTTTAATAGTATTGTTAGAGATTTACCTCAAGATTATAAACCTACTGATAAGTCTCTTTTGGAATATTATCTCGATGCATTTAACAATGATACATCTTATGAGCTGAGACATGCTAAACCTAATGATTATAGGGATGTGTAGACTTTGGCTGAAGAAATGGAACAATGTAGGAAAGCGTCTGGGAAATATGAGATTCTAGGTTTTGATAGGGGTCCAAGTAAATATCGTGATTCTAAAGGAAAATAAATTAAAGAGGTTGACCGTGATCCTATTAAAGAATTGACGAAAATGATTAAGAACATGGAAATTAATCAAGAAAAAATGATGTCGAATCATGTTAAAGAAATTAGTGCCATGCACGCTAGGTTGGTTCAAATGGAAAGATCGCAAGGAAAAAATATCCAACCTAGGAATAATTGAAATAATAATGCTTGGAAAAAGAGGGGCCCATCAAATGAGCAGAGATCACCAAATCCACTTGAGTCTGCTCATCTTGTGGAAGAAGCTCCTCCTTATTGTAGAGCTTGTGATGCCCTTTATGATGAGGCTACTTGTCCTACTGTAAAGAGAATTATGGATAGTGGAATGATTGGGGCAAGTAGTCAAATTAATATTGTTGGTGATGGGCATCACTTATCCATGGAAGATTGGATGGAAGTTGGCAAAAACAGTCATGATGTGAAAAAATTTCAATCTTCTTATAGTATTAATACCTTTAATGATGAGAAGGACATGATGTCTGAGCTATTTGGTGAAAAGCCTTCTTCAGAACAAATCTTGGAGATTGCTCGAGATAAAGGATTGACTTATCAACAGAGAAATGAGCAATGTGAAAATCAGATTACTCCTAGAGTTCCTAGCCCTAGTTTGAATTCTAACTCTGGATTGAATACTGATTTGGGAGGTTGGATTAATAATGCTAAGATCTTGGTTCCTGTCACGGAGATAATAAAGATTCCCTCCCAGAACACTAAGTTATTGAAGGCTATTGATGCTCCTCGTGGTGATGTTTTTCATGAAAAGGCTCCTAAAGTTGGTTATCAAGATGCTCCGATGTATTTGCAAAGTATGGAACCAGATAATAAAGATCATCAACCATTTTATATTACTTTACTTATTAATGGTTTTAGATTGTATAACTGCATGGTGGATTCTGGTGCATCGGCATGTGTCATGACCAAAAGGGTCATGGAACAACTCAACTGTTGTAGCGGATACAACCACCCTCCAAAAAATTTCCTTATCTTTCTTTTGGAACCTACCTACCAACCATCTTCAGTAGCATGTCTTGCACTGTCAAGTACACAAGCTTCAGTGGCTTTCTAGCAGATTGCCAGCCTATGCATGATGGCTTGTTGCATCCCCCTCATAGGCTGTTTCTCCAGACTTGGTCCAGTTGCAAGCTGAGTAGCTCCCTCAAGAAATTGTGTAATTCTGGAGGGGAACCAGCATCCCTCCA
This sequence comes from Pinus tabuliformis, assembly GCA_031772625.1. Lineage (NCBI taxonomy): Eukaryota > Viridiplantae > Streptophyta > Pinopsida > Pinales > Pinaceae > Pinus > Pinus tabuliformis. The sequence goes on from CM062806.1 coordinate 977,486,346, forward strand.
GAAATTGCACAATCTTGACTTGCAGCCTGTTGGGTTCCAGAATTTCGCAATTTTGCTATCAAGCTTCATTGGAAAAACTACACAATCTGTCCCAGTAGGACTACTTAGCCCAAAAATTGTGCAATTCTGGGTAGCAGTCAGCTGCTTAACCTAGAAAGTGTGAAATCCCTTTGGGCAGCCAGCCCAACTCCCTCCCAGAAATGCGAAAATTTTCCCATCAATCAAGCAGGCTGTTGCATGTGCCTTCAAGTTGACCGGTTCCCTCCGGGATCGAGCAAAACTGATTTACATGCATGGATTGATTCTCCCAAGGCATCATGCAAAGGCATCCCTTGATTCAGGGATCTATTTTTAGCAGCTGGAGGTTACATGCAAGGATCATTTTAGAAACCCCCTGCCAAGTGTCACTTTCCCTAGATTTGTGGCATGCACGTCCAACCTCGATTTTATCAAAACTCATTAAGTAAATGTTGCAGAGTTTATTCCTCACATCGACCTTGTAGCTCTGACATTGCACACTACATCTAGGAGTTGTCGGCACATTCAACTCAGTTGTTTTGGGTAAGCCCACTTTTCATGTCTCGCATTGTGTTTTTGTCGCTTTTTGTGTTTTGACTTGTGTGAGTGCTATTTTCTTGATTTCAGTGAGAACTTTCTATTGTTTTAATGTATGTTAGCTTGTAGAAGCACCATTTTAGTTTTTGTTCGCATCTCATGTTGTTGCATGCAAGACAATATTTTGTATGGATGGTCATCATTGTGGCGACTCACTTCACACACATGCATGTTTTACCATTTTCTAAAACTTGCACTTGCTGTTTACATGAATGATCATTCACTCTTATTTGCACTCATCTCACCATGCATCCAAGCTTCTCATGCTTTCAGTTGCCCGTCGACCGGTTTGGGATGCCTTGGCTTGGACCATGCCTGCTTGGCTAGCACTGCACATTTCTGGAAGTGAAGGGTCTGCCTTCCCTCCATAAATTGCACAAGTATGGCCCAACAGGGACCTCTAGACTTGCATTGCACAATTCTTGGAGGCACTTTCCTACTGGCCTGAGAAACTGCGCAATGCAGTTTGCTAGTTGCATGTCACTGCTGACTGAAATTGTGCATTGCGCAGTTACAGTCCTCAGCAGGCTAGGCTGGACTGTGCATTGTGTAGTTCTAGCAATCAATAAACCTCCTAACATCTCAGACTATGCCTTGCGTAGTTTCGGTAGTCAGTCTCCCGACCTCTCGGCAGAAATTACGCAACCTTCACGATCAATCACACAGGTATGTTGCAAGTCATTCCTCAAGTTTGTTTTGGTTTTCAGTTGAGATATTACTTTCTGTGAGTGTTTCTATGTCTCCAGGCATCACATGTGTTCATCTGTCTCTCAGCAGCACAAGTACACTGGCTGTCAGGAGAGTAGAATCAAAGGACACTGTTGAGAGCCCAACGAGGTTTTCAGCCAAGAAAGTGTCTATGAGCTCGCCTGCCCAAGAAGAGATCAAGTTGTTAGCAAGATAAGATGGCAGCAACATTAGAACAAGTAGCACCATCAGTAGCAGCTAAAGGCAACATACCTGCACGCAAGAGGAAGGTTCTTGATAACACAGAGGTGGAACAAAGTTGCAAGCTCAAGCAGATCCACTTGTGATGAAAGAAACTTTGGGGATCGAGACTATGAGGTGACACCGCAACACGAAGATCACATGAAGGTAGAGAAAGGAACATAGAAGGCGTTGCATGTGTTGAAACAACAACTCGAGGAAGAACTAGAGCTGCAAAGACATGAGAATGAGTTACAATAAGAACAAGTATAGCAGGGGGTGCAACATGCATAGATGGATGAAAATATGCTTGTACAAGTTATAGATCCATCCCAACAGCTAGCACGGAGCAGACGAGGTGAGTAGTGTTGTTGATAAAATGCAAGGGAATTCAATAGCATGCATGTCATCATGTGCACGCAAGCGATCCACCCATTTGGCACACTCATTGAGCGAAGGCAAGAAGCAAGTCTGGCTGGGGCTGAACATGCAGTTTGACATTTGATGCACATGACCACCAACACACACTTGAAGATCAACACGAACACTATGCATCAGTGTGTTGCTGGTTTGGTCACACCCAAGAAGAACATGCACATGCTATCAGACAAGTTGGACGGAGGAGCTTGGCATCATCTCACCACCTTCACCATCATAGGGATGTCAAAGAGTTGGTCTCACCACAACGGTCCAAGTGTTCATGATGTCTTGCATGGCTTGCGCAAGCCATTTTGTCTCACATGGGAACACGCGCATTGTAATGTAACGTCTTGTCAAGTGGAAGTCCAAGTGTTGATAGTTGAATGTAACAGTCATAGAGTAGTTGAAGAGTCATGAGGATAGATGAACGGTCACAAAGGGGAATGTCAAGGGTGACCCCACCCTTTGATATAAATAGAACCTCATAAATCATTGTAAAGGATTTTGGTGAGCCAAGCTTCCAATTGGAATATCTTAGAGAAAGCTTGGACAGTATTGTAACGAGCCTTGGCTTCTCCACTGCACGGAGCTAGTATATCTCTTTGGAGGAGCAGGTGGTTGTGGTTGTAACGTTTCACTGTCGAAACTAGTGGTTGGACATGGATGTATTGTATGACTGGAACTTACACTTCTTAATATAATAGAGCCAACACGTTTCATGCATATGTTGTATTGTATTTTCACTATCTTGGGTACTCTAAATGATATATGTATATGTTTTCTTACGCATGCATGTGTAGCTAGTTATGTATATGTATGTATGAATCTTTCTGAAATGTGTTGTTTGTTTAACCATCACTTTGGATTGCTAGTTAAATTTCCTTCCATGTTGTGATGCATCTTTTCTCATGTGTTCCCTTCTTAACTCTGTGCTATCACAGGTTTCCAAGGGGCACACTCACCTCACTTTCCATGTGTTACGACCATTCATGCACCTTCATTGACTTACCACATATGTCACACCCTTGCTACCAACAGGGACATCTTACTTGCCTTTGTGTGAAACCACGGTTAAGGCATTATCATACATCCCACTGCTGGGACTCCTACACCAAATGATCTGAGGTCTAATTGGGATTTCTTACCGGGGAGATCCCCTGACATGTTGGCTGGTCCTGCACCATCAACATTTTTGTGCTAGAAGGAGGGCTAGATGACTAGCTCAATCCTCATATCTGTTTTGAATATCTATATATGTATCATGACTAACTACATATTTGTTCTTTCAGAGTGTATGTCTTATGGAAACGTCTTCATTATCTCGGAAAATCTCTCAGATAACTTGTCACATAAAACATACGATGGTGGAGGCCACGTAGCCTTGGTTAGGTACATGGTCAGCGTTGTAGGCTCATGCGAAAGACATTGAATCTTTGAAGAATGCATGACCTGTGCACTATTTGTCTACATGATTTGAGGGCACCCAATGCACTGGTGTGCCATGTTGCTAGAAAAATCTATTCATTCTCTCTCTTTCTCATATGGTCGCAGAGATAGACCATACTTTCAATCACTTTGACCGTAAAACACTCAACAAAGAAATTTTGTAATTACGAAAAACACAAGATGAATCCGTTGAACAGTTTCACACACGATTTTTTAATCTTTCATACTGATTCCAAAAAGATGACATTGATTGGGAATTTCTTGATGGAATATTTGAGTATCTCTTCACATATCCAAACTCTGCTCAACACACTTCGGTGATGGAGCTACACAGTCACTTGCAGGCATAGTTGCTGTCATAAGCGACTGTCCTCCTTCACCTCATCAAATAGATCCACCACTGAAAAGTGATGTGGGAGATCATGCACACACATCTAATGAATTGTCACATACTCCCACCCCACCCGCTCTTGATATCTATGTAGATTTGGATTGCAAGCCTGTTTGTTGCCACATGGATTCATTCCCGCAACCTCCATCACCGCGTTCTGTTGATCCTTCAGATTATACTGTCTCGTGTTATTCCATTCCAGACTCCTCACCTGATATGAATGAGGATCAAGTTGTTGACGGAGTTGGTGCTGTGTAGCCAACCTGCGCCATCATTCATGACGAGTGAGTGTGGGAATCTAAAGAAGAACCTGCGGTGAAGGATGACTCCCTTCCATCCGTGCCTCACCTGCTCTATCTTGACATCCCTTGTGATTCTGCCACTACTGATTTCCCCTGTGAAAACTCATTTCCAGATGTTTCTACTTCTGATCATTCACAGGACACGTTGGATGTCAGTCTATCATTACATTGCAGAGAGGACACATCTTCCTCCAAAAATCTGTCCAATATGTCATCTGTCATTTCTGAAAACACAAAGGGTGAACATCCTTTCTTATCATCTACCCCTCTTCTCGATTCATCAAATCATGAGGATGTCGACAAACATCTTGAATTTTCTAATCTTGGTTTTCGTGATCTCTCCACTTATTCATCTGATCATGATGTTGATTCAATTGTTGTTAATTTGTCTAAGACACTGGTCTACGATGATCTATCTTTCGACGAAGTTGAAACCTCCCAGATTGTCAAGGCACTTCATCCCAAGTTGATGGTTATGTTAGGCCCTCGCTGTCCTGAGGTTGGTTTCACTTCCGATCAAGAAATTGTTGAAACACGTAAGGCTCCTCATCACTCTCTGCTTTGCATTGAAGATCAACCAAACACCCATATTTTTCTTCCTCCACTCAAATTACATGATCCCATCATTCACGCACTGGAGGAATCTTACACAACAAGCACACTTGCACAACATAAGTGGTCTACCTTTCTCATGTTTTCTTGCATGTCATAGTCAACAGAATGCATACACTCAACATCTGCATGCAGTGTAGCATAGCACCATCACAAGTCCACATAGTGCATGTCATGTGCTTTCACTTACTTCTTTTATGTGGGTGCACTTAACCTTGGAGTGTGTTCGTCTTCATCTTTACATCTTTCATGCTTACTGGTTTACGAAACTACGAGGTTCATGAACCATGCATTCACAAACATGGGTTGACCAATGCGCTAGTGGCTACATTGGAAATATAACTTCACATGATTAGGGCCATGCACTATTAGCTTAGGAGTAGGAGTAGTGCTTGCTTTTGAGTTGTTTGCTTGCATGCATGTTTGCTTCTTTCTTTGTGTGTTTGTTTGCTTGCTTGTTGGTTTTCTTACTTGCTCTGCTTCTGGATTTTCTTCTACTTCTTACTTTTCTCTTTGGTTTGTTTTCTTGTTATGGTTCTTAGGTTAGTTTCACATGGATAGTGTGCGACCCTTGAAACAAGATGGGTAAATTAGAAGAGGACTTATACAACTATCAACATTTGGGTATCTATTGTCCATTCTCTTCTATAAGAACTTGTTCTCTTCAGTCCATGATACATCAATGGAAAATACATATTGTTTGAAGTGAACCTTGGTGAAAACACAACGCTTGTGCGCTAACTAGTGTCACCTACTCTAGTAAGTTGTTTTTGGGTTAATCCTTGTCAGCTTAGTCAAGTAGAGTAAGGTGAGGGGGAAAACCTTAACAAGCACGTCAGAGGTATACATAAACTACTTCTCTGAATGAACAACCTCTTCTGATCTCAATAAATCAGGATCCTTCTTCCGCCTCTAAAATGAATAAGTGCTATGCACAATTATGAAATGAAAAATGAAAAAATTGAAAAGTGAAAAATTTCAAAAAATATGAAAAATGAATAAGGCAAAAGAAGAGAAAGTATACCTGAACAGATAAGTGATACAAGTAAATCCGCTGGGGTACTAACTAGGCTCGTTGGTAGCGGAATGATGCTTGTGTTCCTGCGTGACTCCGTCGGGGTACCGTCCAGTCCTGCTGGCAGTAGAGCAACACCAGAGATGAAAATAAGACTCTAATGATTATACTGCTTGTGCATAAATATACCGCTCAAACCCAATCAAAACAACTGTGTTGGGTTGGCTTGGAATGTGTGTCGAACGAACAAGGGCTTGGAAGATGCTACATCGTATAATCAAGCAAGTGTGGAACCAAGACAACCAAAGAAATGAACAATAATTCAGAGGTGCTAGACTTGTTTTTCACGAACAATGTCCATTTATAGAGTTGGAGTTCTAGTAGCGTGTCACCAGATGTTGTAGTGGCTACAACCACCCTCTAAAATTTTGCCTTAGCTTCGTTTTGGAACCTCCCTGCCAACCATCTTCAGCAAAATGTCTTGCATTGTCAAGTACACAAACTTCAGTGGTTTTTTAGCAGATTGCGAGCCTGTGCATGATGTATTGTTACAACCCCCTCACAGGTCGTTTCTCCATACTTGCTCTAGCTGTAGGTTGAACAAATCCCTCAAGAAATTGTGAAATTTTGGAGGGGAGCCAACCTTCCCTCTAGAAATTGCACAATCCTGACTCGTAGCCTGCTGGGCTCCAGAATTGCGCAATTCTGCCTGTCAAGATTCACTGGAAAGATTACGCATTTTGTCCCTGTAGGACTACTCATTCTAGAAAACATGCAATTATGGGCAGTAGTCTGCTGCTCAGCCCAAAAATTGCACAATCCCTCTGGGAAGCCAGCCCAACTCCCTCCCAGAAATGCACAAGTTTCCCATCAGTCAAGCAGGCTGTTGCATGTGCCTTCAGGTTGACTAGTTCCCTTCGAGACCGAGAAAAATTGATTTTCATGCATGGACTACTTCTTCGAAGGAAACATGCAAAGGCATCCCCTGATTTAGTGATCTATTTTTAGCAGCTGGAGGTTACATGCAAGGATCATTTCATAAACCCCCCGCCAAGTGTCGCTTTTCCTAGATTTGTGGCATGCATGTCGCAACCTCAATTTTATCAAAACACATCTACTGGACACTACAAAACTCATTCCTCACATCTACCTTGTAGCTTTGAAGACCCACACTGCATCTAGGAGTCGTCGGAACATTCAGTTCAGCTGTTTTGGGGTAAGCTCACTTTTCATGTCTCGCACTGCGTTTCTGTCGCTTTTTGTGTTTCACTTTGGGTGCGTGTTGTCTGCTTGATTTCAGTGACCGCTTGCTGTCTTTTTAATGTATGTTAGCTTGTAGAAGCATTGTTTCGGTTTTCATTTGCTTCTCACTACTATCGCATGCATGACACTATTTTGTACGGATGGTCATCGTTGCAGCGACTCGCTTCACACACATGCATGTTTTCCCATTTTCTGAAACCTGCACTTGTTGTTTGTAAGAATGGTCATTCACTCTTGTTTGTACTCATCTCACCATGCATCCAGACTTCTCATGCTTTCAATCGCTCGTCGACTGGTCTGTGCTTCCTTGGCCTAGACCGTGCCCTGCCTGGCTAACACTGCAAATTTCTGGAGGTGAAGGCTCTGCCTTCCCTCCAGAAATTGCACAAGTTTGGCCCAATAGGGACCTCCAAACTTACATTGCACAATTCTTGGAGGCAGTGTCCTGCTGGCCCCAGAAACTGCGTAATGCATTTTGCTGGTTGCATGTCACTGCTGACTGAAATTATGCATTATGCAGTTTTAGTCCTCAACATGCTAGGATGGACTGTGCATTGCACAATTCTAGCATTTATTCAGCCTCCTAACAACCCAGACTGTGCCTTGCGCAGTTTTGACAGTGAATATCCTGATCTCCTGACAGAAATTGCGCAACCTTCACGATCAATCACACAGGTATGTTGTAAGTCAGTCCTCAAGTTTGTTTTGGTTTTTGACTGACAAGTTGCCTGCCATGAGTGTTTCTATGTCTCTAGGAATCACAAGTATTCGTCTGTCTCTCAGAAGCACAATTACAATGGCCGTAAAGAGAGAAAAGTCAAATGAAACCATTGAGAGCCTAACATAGTTTGCAACCAAGCAAGTGTCTATGAGATTGCCTACCCACAAAGACATCAAGTTGTTTGTAGACAAGGACATCAAGATAAGATGTCAGCAACATCATAGTAAGAAGCACCATCAATAGTAGTTGAAGGTAGCATACTTGCACGCAACGAACACAAGAGGAAGGTTGTTGATAACACAAAGGCGGAACAAAGTTGCAAGCTCAAGCAGATCCACTTGTGATGAAAGAAAATTTGGGGATCGAGGCTATGAGGTGACATCATGACACAAAGATCATGCAAAGGTAGAGAAAGGAATAGAGAAGGAGTTGCATGTGATGAAGATGCAACTCGAGGAAGAACAAGAGTTGCACAGACATGAGAATGAGTTACAACATGAACAAGTACAACAGGGGGCGCAACATGCACATATGAATGAAACTGCACCCATCCAAGTTATAGATCCATACGAATAGCTGGCATGGAGCAGACAAGGTGAGAAGTGATGTTGATCACATGTAAGGGAATTCAACAGCATGCATGTCATTGTGCGCATGCATGCAATCCACCAATTTGGCACACTAACTGAGGCAAGGATGAGAATCAAGTCTAACTGGGGTTGAACATGCAGTTTGACAGTTGATGTGCATGACCACCAACACACACTTGAAGATCAACATGGACACTATGCATCAGTGTGTTGACAGTTCGACAGCACCCAAGAAGACCATGCACATGCCATCAGACAAGTTGGACGGAGGAGGCATATCAGTGCACCGGATGCAATGGAGGCAAGAGTTAGCTTCAACAAGATGTCACTGTTGAGCGCACGAACACCATCATGGATGACCAAGCTTGGCTTCATCTTAGCACCTTCACCATCACAGGGATGTCAAAGAGTTGGTCTCACCACAACGGTTCGAGTGTCAGTGATGTTTTGCATGGCTTGCTCAAGCCATTTTGTATCACATGGGAACATGTGCATTGTAATGTAACATCTTGTCAAGTGGAAGTTCAAGTGTTGATAGTTGAATGTAACAATCATAGAGTAGTTGAAGAGTCATGAGGATAGATGAATGGTCATAAAGGGGAATGCCAAGGGTCACCCTACCCTTTGCTATAAATAGAACCTCATAACTCATTGTAGAGGATTTTTTTCAGCTAAGCTTCCAATAGGAATATCTTAGAGAAAGCTTGGATAGTATTGTAACGAGCCTTGGCTTTTCCACTGTGTAGAGGTAGTATATCTCTTTGGAGGAGAAGGCAGTTATGGCTGTAACGTTCAGTTGTCAGAACTAGTGGTTGGACATGGATGTATTGTATGACTGGAACTTACACTTCTTAATATAATAGAGCCAACACGTTTCATGCATATGTTGTATTGTATTTCAACTATCTTGAGTACTCTAAATGATATATGTATATGTTTGCTTATGCATGCATGTGTAGCTATTTCTGTATATGTATGTATGAATCTTTCTGAAATGTGTTGTTGGTTTAACCATCACTTTGGATTGCTAGCTAACTTTCCTTCCATGTTGTGATGCATCTTTTCTCGTGTGTTCCATTCTTAAACCGTGCTATCATAGTTTTCCAAGGGGCACACTCACCTCATTTTCCATGTGTTAGGACTGTTCATGCAACTTCCTTGACTTTCCACATATGTCACACCCTTGCTACCAACAGGGACATCTTACTTGCCTCTATGCAAAACTGCAGTCAAGGCATTACCATACGACCCACTGTTGGGACTCCTACACCAAACGATCTGAGGTCTAATTGGAACTTCTTACAAGGGAGATCCCCTAACATGTTGGTATGTCCAACACCATCAACACAAACTTAAGGATTTCTAGACCTTATCACAACATTTTCTCTATGGATTCTAAGAGAATTGAATTGCATGGTTTAATTAAGGATTTACAAGTGCATTTGTCCATTTATCTTGATATAATGATTTCCATGGACATTGTTGTGATTGATGTGCCTGATGCTTAGGGTATGTTTCTATCGAGAAAAGTGGACTTATGATCTAGGAGTGAGTATTCAAATGAATTGGACTTATGCTACTATTCCTTCTCCTAGAGGAAATGGTTTTGTAAGGCTTGATAAGGAACTTGAAAGAAGATTTCATGTGGAAGACCCCAAGAGGCCTCATAATGAGATTATAATAGAACAACCTAGCCTTGGGAATTATGTTTTTTTGCCTAACTCCATAGTTCCCTTGGATGAAAAGATTGTTGATTTAAAGAATCAAGTATGGTATACGTATTTTAATGGTGCAACGTCTAGACATGGCAAAGGTGTTGGCATTGTGTTAAAATCTCCCCTTGGTCATATTTTCAAATTTTCCTATAGATTGGAATTTGAAGCTACCAACAATGTAGCTGAGTATGAAGCTCTATTGTTGGGTATCGAATTGGCAAAGGATTTAAAGATTAATTTACTTAGTATCAAGGGAGATATAGATTTGATCATTATGCAAATCAAAAACAAATTTGCTTGTAATAATAATAGACTCAAGAGATATTGAAATGCAATTTGATGGAACTTTTTGATGTTCTTGATCTTCAAGCCATCCCTAGAGAAAAGAACATCTGTGCTGATCAACTTGCAATGGCAGCATCTACTTTGCAATTATTTGACGAGTTAATACATGATCAAGTCAAGATGGAAGTTATTTTTAGGCTTTAAATTCCCGATAATGTTGAGCATTGGCAAGTGTTTAATGATGATAGTCAAGTAGTTCGCTTCTTGAATAACTTAGAAGAATTTGAAGATTTAAACATTGCTTATAAGGAGGAAGGATGCAATTGTGTTAATGATGGTGTGATGAATCCTATCCCCAGGGAACGATAAGAATTAGACTGACTTTTTGATAGGCATGATGCTATAAAGAAAATAAAATAGAAGAAGATTGATCCAAGGGAATACATTTAAGTAAATATTGGTACCTCTAGGGATCCAAAAATTGTGAAAATCGGTAAGGGTACCACGAGGAAGAAAGGAAGAAGTTAATTGATTTACTTCATGAGTATAGGGATGTTCTATGATTTTCTTATGATGAGCTAAAAGGTTATAGGGAAGATGTCATGGAACACACTATCCCTTTAAAAGATGAAAATGCTAAACTCTTTCGTTAAAAACTTAGGAAAATAAATGCTAAGTTAGCTCCCTTGGTTCACAAAGAGCTTCAAACAATGCTAGCAACTGGAATTATTTCACATACTAGGCATTCATCATGGTGTTGTAATTGTGTGATTGTCAGGAAGAAAAATGGAACAATCAGACTTTATGTAGATTTTAGAAACCTTATTCTAGTATGTAAAAAGGATAATTACCCTTTGCCTAACATGGAAACCATGTTGAAAAGAGTAACAAGTTCAGGAATGATGTCATTGCTAGATGGCTTCTCGGGTTATAATAAAGTATGGGTAAATAAAGAGGATCATCATAAAACAACTTTCACCACACCATAGGAAACATTCGAATACATAAGAATTCCTTTTGGATTGACTAACACTGGAGCGAATTTCCAGCGAGCTATGGACTATGCCTTCAAAGGACTAATTGGTAAAATCATTGAAATATATCAAGATGATCTTACAGTTTTTTCAAAGGATGGTATTAGTCATATTGATCATCTCAGGCAAGTTTTTAACAGGTGTAGAGAATATTTAATTTCTTTGAATCCCACTAAATCTATGTTTGGAGTAACTGAAGGTAAATTTCTTGGTCACATCATTTCTAAGGATGGGATAAAAATTGATCCTGAAATAGTTTAGGCCATCTAGAACATTACTTTCCCTCATAACCTTAGGTCCCTTCAGTCCTTCCTTGGAAAGATCAATTTTCTCAGGAGGTTCATTCCAAACTATGCCTTTCTGTCTTCAAATATTCCATGCCTTTCTTTAAATCATCCACTTGAGCTTCCATGCCATCCATCTTATTTTCCACGCCGTCCATCTTAGCTTCTATCTTAGCTTCCATGCTTTCCATCTTAGCTTCCATGCCGTCCATCTTAGATTCTACGCCTTTCTTTAAACCATCCATCTTAGCTTCTACACCTTTCTTTAAACTATCCATCTTAGCTTCCACACCATACATCTTAGCTTCTACATCTTTCTTTAAACCATCCATCTTAGATTCCGTTACTTTTTGTGCGAGTGACATTTGTCGCACTTGGTCTCATAATTTTGATATATCATGTTGCATTTCTTCCTCTTCTTCATGAGTCATGCTAGAGCTTTCAGGTTGCTTAATAGGTGTTTCCATTTTGTTTTTTCGGGGCATCAATTACCGATAATAATGCTTCACTATTTCCTTTGAATTCCTTCAAACTAATTTTTCAAACCAAGCTTATGCAAAAACTAAAAAAAAAAACTACACATCTTTTTTCACTTTGTAGGAGCTCGATATTGAATTTGATGTATCTCTGTAATTTTGGATCTCCAAGGTCTGAAATTTATTACTTATATAACCCTCTCAGTAATATTTCTAATTCCACATGTATGATCAAGATTGGATTCTCCAGTGAAGAGTTATGCCAAATATCCCACGCTGACCAGAGTATAGACTTGTTCAATAGAGGGAACTTGTATGACGTGCCGCGGGTCACTGTTTCAACCTTAGGTTCTAAAAATAGTAACCAAAAAACTACAATCTGTCCTCTTTCTGTAACTTCTTACGAAAATTTAAATTGATGCTCAGAAACAAAGTTATAATGATTTTACCAAGTTGACCTACTTGGAATGTAATTCAAGGGTTTGCAAACACCCTAATTTCCTCAGATTATATCTCCTAAAATATAGCGAGGTAGGATCATAAATTTTGAGACAAGGTTCAGACCAATTTCCTCTCAAATGGGTTTTTTTTAAGCTTTTGAAACTTCATAGCAGAAGAGTTATAACAAAAATTCCATGATGACCTGTTTAGAGCAGCGAAACCTTAGAATCCAAGCTTTGATACCAAATGTTATGAAACCAACTCACAAAATGATAGAAAAGATAGATCAATGCCTTAGAATTAAGTCTCTTCGAGGGTGAAACCCCCTTTACATTACACAAATGAACAATTCTTGGATGTTTCAAATGACAAAACCTCCTTTCTATATACATGAGTCTAAGGGGTCACAATATAACCAAGCCAACCTAACAATAATAATATAAAGGCACAAAAATAACAATAGTGGGATTATATGGGGCACAATAACAACAATATGTGGACAATAGGGGCGCAAAAATAACAATAAGGGATACAACAATAATAGTAATGGGGGAATCATTAGTATTATAGGGACCTAACACGAAATTGCTAAGCCTATTCAAAGTCTTTTAAAGAAAGATGAAAAGTTTATATGGAAAGATCGCAGTAAGAAATATTTTAAGTAAATCAAAGGTTCTATCACTAAAGCTCAAGTTTTAGCTAGCCCAAATTATTCAAAGGAGTTCATGATTTTCTATTTTGCCATTGAGGATACTATAACTGTTGTTTTTCTTTAGAAGAATAAAGAAGGTAATGAGCGAACGATTGCTTTTATGAGCAGAGGGCTTCAGAATTCTGACTTAAATTATAGTACCATGGAAAAGAAAGCATATGCCTTGGTCAAGTTTCTTATGAATTTTAGAACATATGTGGGATATTCTAAAGCTATAGCTTTTGTCCCACATTCTGATATTAAATATATATTGACTCAAACTAATTGCTTAGGGACTAGAGCTAGGTGGGTCACTAAGATTCAAGAGTATGATTTGTAAATTAGACCCACTAAGCTTGTTAAGGGTCAAGGATTGGCCCAAATGTTGACTAAAGGTAATGAGAATGGTTTAGGCTTGATTTGTCAAAATAATTCTTCAACTTGACCTGACCTTCAAAGGTTAGGAGAAATTGAATGGTACAAGGTCATTATTTATTATTTTCAAAATCTTACATGTCCTAACCATCTAGTTGCTCATAAGAGAAGAGCTCTAATATTGAAAGAAGCTAAGTATTGCATCATGAAGGATGGCCTTGGATGGAGGAATCCTGAAGGAATAATACTTAGGTGTGTTGACAAAGTTGAATAAAAAAATCTTATTGTTGAGTTTCATTCAACATTTTGTGGTGGTCATTATGTTGCAAAGACTATTTCCCACAAAATCCTTAGAGCTGGTTACTATTGGCCTTCAATATTTTTTGATGTGCACAAATATGTTAGATGTTGTCAAGCTTGTCAACTGTTCATTGGGAAGAAAAAGTTAGCAGCCCTTCCCTTACAACATGTTGTTGTTGAAGCTCCTTTTTAGCATCGAAATCTAGATTTCATTGGGAAATTCCATGAGAATTCTTGTAATGGCTACTCATGGGTCTTAACTGCTATTGATTACTTTACTAAATGGGTTGAAGCTATTCCTTTAAAGAATTCCGCTGAAAAGGTTGTTATGGGCTTTATTGAAGATAAAATCATTACTCGATTTGGTGTCCCTATTAATATTCCTACCGATAATGCCAAGGATTTCAGTTCTTTATAGTTTTCATCATTTTTTTCAAGAATGGCATTATCTTCTCTCATTCATCGAACTACTATCCTCAAGGAAATGGTCTTGAAGATTCTAGTAATAAAAATATTATAACCATTATCAAAAAGATAGTAGGAGACAATAAACGGGCTTGGGATAGAAAAATCAAGTATGCGCCGTGGACATATAGGATTACAAAGAAAAAATCTACTGGTAAAAGTCCCATTGAATTGGTTTATGGCTTGGATGTAACTCTTCCTATGCACCCTAAATTGCCAACTTATCAACTCCTTCAACATTTCTCTATTGACAAACATGTTGTTCAACATAGAATTGATCAAATTCGGGAATCAGATGAAACTCGTAGAGAATATTTTGATAATATGTGTAAATATCAATCTAATGTTAAGAAAAGTTTTGATAACTCATCTCGATCTAGATCTTTGCCGGTTGGAGACTTGGTGTTGCTCTAGAACCACAGGAATGAGAAACTAGGAAGTCATGGAAAATTAGACAGCTTGTGGCTAGGACCTTATATCATTAGAGGACTTGCTGGACCAAATTCATTTCATTTTAGCACATTGGATGGTGAACCACTAGACTTACCTACGAATGTCTAGATGCTCAAGTTCTTCTACAAAGATGACATCTGATGCCATAAGGGCATCTTCTATATTGTTTTTCTAACCTTACTCCTTGTTATTTTAGATTTCGTTTTAGCATTTTTATATCTGTCCCTTAAAAAGATTTATTTTTCATGTTAGAAGAATATTTTTGAGCTTCTATTTCATGTGCTTAATTTTATATGATGAATTTAGGATTATATTTGGATGGATGCTACTTATATGAATTTGTGTGTTTCTAGGGTGCAGATTCTGGATTCTCACATTCCTTTAGTGAAGCAACGTGTCCCCATGTAGAGCCAGATGTTGACCACTCCATGTCAACTACCATATAGCAGTGCACATTTTTGAAAATGGATTCCTTCATGTTTGAGAAATCAAATATCCAATATTCATCAGTCATCAGTCTATCAGAGTTATAAACCCATTCTATAATGTTTGTAATGTAAATGATTCTAGTAAGACCGTATACATAAATAACAACCTAGGTAAGCTTATTATTTTGGCGATGATTTTCATCCTAGGAGGTTTTTTGTCTCACTAATTCATCTATGTTTATAAACACGGATGGTTGGCAAAGTTTTTCCCTCTAGCCTCACCCCAAATGATTCAGGTCTAGGTGTGAAGAAGGACCCTTCCAAAACCTTTGACTTTTGTGATGTGTTAAATTTCATTTTAAAATAACGTTAATGAATACATGTGCATGCGGAAAAGAAGAGGAACATAACAATCATCAACACATAAAAACATAAGCCATTGATAACGAAGTTCATCCAGGAGGGACTACGTCTCTGGGCTTCGGTGTCAAGATGATGTAGGCCGCAGCATTCATTGTCGTCAATAATGGTGATGTACACAAGAGATGATGTCACAATCATACAGAGAAAAATTCCCTCACGCAGGAGTGGCTCTAAGAGATGTTCCACAACCAAAACTCTCAATCAAAAGACTCCTATCAGTATGACACAAAAACATGCATGGTGAGCATCTCGCCAACATAGCACAAAAGGGATCTCAATGCAAAACACATGCATGACAACAACAAGAGTATCCCAATAATATAAAACAAGGGATCTCAAAGCATAACATGATGAGTAATGACAACAAGTACATCACAGAATATTCCGCATCAAATCAAGCAAGGAATCATGACAACATGTAATAAACAACAAGATCTTGCATCAACATCAATCAAGGATTTGTGCAACATAATGCATAAAGAAGAAGTATGAACACATCATATACCTCACAACCAAGGGCCATTTGAAGAAGTGGATGTCACATTACTGAAGCTGCTCGGACCATTGATCTCAAGGCATTGATCATATGAAGATGGCTGCTCGCACATGAATGTGGACATCTGCACTAGAACTTAGAAAAGTGACTAGAAGAAGAAATGAGAGAATAAGAAATCTAAAGACACCATCAGACTTGTGGTGTCGATCAGTGCTGAATCGACTATCCAAAATCCAAATTCTGAGAAGTTGAGAATTCTGGGCTCAAGGAATCTTCTAGATTCCCCCGAGATTCCTCAAAGATTTTGTTCCATGGATGGACTAGAAATTTGCAACTCAGATGGAGAATCTAATCTCGCCATTGCGATCCCTAAGGAAAACCATGAAAAACAAGTATAAACTTGACTATATTCTGAAATGTCAAAATTTTACCTCCTTGGGAAAATTTCATGGCTCATGGCTCTGCTCCCTGTTTTCGTTGAAATCATGGTTCCACGTGCATTATGGAAATGACTGAAAAATGAAGACCTTTAATGGAGAAACAGATAGCATCGTTGCACTCGTGGCGACAAGAGGTATACAAATCATATAAAATTTGTTAATTTCTGACAAAGTGAAAATTTTTCCCTCTTGCAAAATTCATGGTTCCTGCATTAAAAAATTAATTACTTGTCTCGAAATCCATGCCCACCTTCTACCTTGAAATCCGAGCCTGCCTTCTGCCTTGCTGTCTCTCCCCTGTGCACTGGTGAAAATTCTTGGTTTATATAAATTTTGGTGGGCGATTTAAACAATGAAGTCTTTGTGGCCTGTTGGTTAACGCAGAGTGTTGGAGGTGGAGAGGTCAGGGAATCAAATCTTGCCTCTCCCAAACTGGGCTATGTAACCAAAATCCAAGTTTTTTTAATGGTTATGGGCACGGTTTATGAGGTGTAGGGTCCATGCCCCAAGGCTGACCCTCCTCCATGTAACGATTATGTTTTTTTTTTAAGGAGTGGGGTGGTTGGGTTCGTGCCCCAAGGGTCGGCCAACCACCCGTTTAAATTTATGGTTCCATGGGAGCAGTAGAGGGGCCGGGAGTCATGGCTCTCCCCTCCTATATTACATTTTGTTACGTGGATTTTAGTTGGGGTGGCAGGGTTGGTGGCCAGCCACCCTTTTTTTATATGTTTTTTTGTTTACATAAAACAAACTGCTTTTTTTTTGGAAATTCGATTTTTGACCGTAGGAGTCAAATTAGTGACCCCACAATTTCGCCTGGAATATGTCCAAAGTTGGCCGAAATCTGGTTGCCGGGTTTGGTTGAATTTGTGGCCTCCTTAAGCCTGCCCAGTCATCAAAATGTCAACCCAAATTTGACTACTTCTAACTTTCGCATCTGGACTCAGATTGATGAACTGTTCGCACCACTGTGATCAAGAAGACGAGATCTATGCATTGGTCCTGGTTGGAGAATAATCCAAACACTTTTATTTTCAAGCTTCCCTGAATCCTCCTTGTCCTGTGTATGTCTCTGGAGCAACCTGGATCAATCCTCCCCACTAAGGAGCTTTTGGTCCTCCAAAAGCATGAACAATAATTTGTCACTTCTCTATACCCTGTCTGCATCACAACTGTCCTGAAAAGTTCTTGCTTCCATCTCCTTCACCTTTGTTCTTCAGAGCCTTAAGCGATGAGCCGACACCTACTACCTCTGCAACCTGTAGTACATTGTTTTACAAATTACATGCTTGATTGACATGACCAACTAATGACTCAAACGTCCCACACTGGCCACGAGTTTATAACACATACTTTGTGGTCAAGTTTACAACAAGATGGACACAATACCCTAGCTATGACAACAAGGCCAACTTATCATTGTTGCTTCAAAAAGTGATGGAAAACACATCATCACTGCAACACATGATTTACATACATAAGGCCAAACACTATTGTTTTAACAAGTGATGGAAACATAACATCACTTTAAGATTTTTAACATGCAACTCAAAATAAAACTCAAAACATGACCAAACATCATTGTTGCTAACCAAGTGATGGAAACACATCATCACTTTTACACTTTAAAATGCAACAAATGATTTACAAAAGAATGACCATGAAATGATAACATGTCTAGAAAACATTTTTTACTTATCAATGTGAATGGGTTACCTCCTTGAGTGGTTTTTCTTGTCTAACAACTGTTCTTCCTGGTTCACACACCGATGCTTTGTCTTTAAGGCACTGCTCTCGATGGAGCTTACAGCAAGTGGCTCTTTGATGGCCATTTCTGTTGCAATGACTGCAGTAGGCTTTCTTCCTCCATATCTGCTTAACTTGTTTCCTTTCATGTTGTTGAGAGGGTCTTTCACACCTCATGAGTGCTGTCATTCTTTTCCAACACTTGGAAAAGGTATGGTTAGGTAAACCACAAAAAGTACATGTTTTTTGATGCCTTGATATTCATTCATTATTAACAACATGATCACAATCAAAATGAACATTCGAAGATCGAAAATGGTTATACATTTCTTTGTTGTTTCTGATATCAGTATGGCTATGAGAGCTTGCCTCAGCTCTCTCCCTGCAATGGAAACTACCATGGGATGATGGGGATGTTTTCCCATCATTCTCTTTCCTTGACGATGTCTCAGACGAATCTGACACCTTTGAGCACTCTCCTTTGGTGTATCTCAAGCCTATAAATCGATGTTCATGCACAACCTCCAAAATTTGAGTCATGCCTTGGTTACTAACACCAAGTTCTTCCTCCTCGTGCCTCATCATGGTAAGGAGCCTCATGTTTTTCCCTGTAATTGGGATCTCCAAATCTCTAACAGACATCATACTATGTGAGGGTGAAATCGAAAGGAAATTAACATCTTTTACCTTCTCTTTCAATTTGGAAAGAACTGATGAGTGCTGCTCATCATCCATTGGTGGTTCGCTCGCTGTCTCATCGTATTCCCCAACTTCTTTCCTGACATACCCAAGTCGTGCCTGACGGGGTAATTCCTCTACTTTGATGGGGTTGACAACGCCTTGGCCATTAACTCCCAAGCCTTTTCCTTCATACCCAATTCTCTTCAACAGTTTGGAGCCAATGCATGTGGTATGATTTTCAAAAATAGCGAAATCATCATCAGGAAACATACATGAAGATGGAGAACTACTTTTTACCTCACATGGGTCTTGCTGTAGCTTTTCTAAGGCCTCATCCTTTGCTTGCAGTTTTCGTAGTAAACTTTGTTTTTCCTCTTTCTCTTCATGTAGACGCATCTTCAATTCATCATTCTCTGTTTGAAGATTATGTTTGTTTTGCTTCAGTTCTTCCATGGCCTCTTCTGTGGCTTTCCACTGAAGCTGCAACCGCTCCTTTTCCTTTGTCTCTTTTTGTAGAGTTTCATACATGATTTCCACTCTTTTGGAAATGTTGACCATGGTCTTGTACATCTCTCTTTCATTCTCTATCGCTACACGTTCCATTGTTCACACTGTAATTCACATCAACGCAAAGACCGCTCTCATACCACTTGATCCAGGTCCAGGTGTGAAGAAGGACCCTTCCAAGACCTTTTACTTTCGTGATGTGTTAAATTGCATTTTAAAAGAACATTAATGAATACATCTGCATGCGGAAAAGAAGAGGAACATAACAATCATCAGCACATAAAAACATAATAATGGAGTTCGTCCAGGAGGGACTACGTCTCTGGGCCCCACTGTTAAGATGGTGTAGGCCACTACATTAAGTGCTGTCAATAATGGTGATGTACACAAGAGATGATGTCGCGATCATACAAGGAAAAATTCCCTCACGCAGGAGTGGCTCTAAGAGATGTTCCACAACTAGAACTCTCAATCAAAAGACTCCTATTAGCATGACACAAAAACATGCATGGTGAGCATCCTGCCAAGATGGCACAAAAGGGATCTCAATGAAAAACACATGCATAACGACAACAAGAGTATCCCAACAACATACAACAAGGGATCTCAAAGCATAACACGATGAGTTATCACAACAAGTACATCACATAGAATATTTCGCATCAAATCAAGCAAGGGATCATGACAACATGTAATAAACAATAAGATCATGCATCAACATCAATCAAGGATCTGTGCAGCATAATTCATAAAGAAGAACTACATGAACACATCATATACCTCACAACCAAGGGGCCATCTGAAGAAGTGGATGTCACACTGCTGAAGCTGCTTGGACCATTGATCTCAAGGCATCGATCATATGAAGATGGCTGCTCGCACACGAATGTGGACATCTGCACTGGCACTTAGAAAAGTGACTAGAAGAAGAAATGAGAGAATAAGAAATATGAAGACACCATCAGACTTGTGGTGTCAAGCACTACTGAATCGACTATCTAAAATCCAAATTCTAAGAAGTTGAGAATTTTGGGCTCAAGGAATCTTCTAGATTCCCCTGGAATTCCTCAAAGATTCTGTTCCATGGATGGACTGGAAATCTGCAACTCAGATGGCGAATCTGATCTTGCCATTTCGATCCTTGTGGAAAACCATAAAAAACAAGTATAAACTTGACTATATTCTGAAATGTCAAAATTTTACCTCCTTGGGAAAATTTCATGGCTCATGGTTCTGCTCCCTCTTTTCGCTGAAATCATGGTTCCAAGTGCATTTTGAAAATGACTGAAAAATGCATACCTCTGATGGAGAAATATACAACATTGTTGTGCTCATGGTGACGAGAGGTGTAAAAACCATATAAAATTTGTCAATTTTTGACAAAGTGAAAATTTTGCTCTCCTGCAAAATACATGGTTCTTGCATTAAAAAATTAATTACTCGTCTTGAAATCCGTGCCCACCTTCTGCCCTAAAATCCGTGCCCTACTATCTCTCCCCTGTGCACTGGTGAAAATTTTTGGTTTATATAAAGTTTGTGGGCAATTTAAACAATGAAGTCATTGTGGCTTGTTGGTTAATGCAGATTGTTGGAGGTGGAGAGGTCGGGGGATCAAATCTTTCCTCTCCCAAACTGGGCTATGTAACCAAAATCCAAGTCTTTTTTAATTTTTATGGGTGTGTTTTATGAGGCGTACGGTGTGTGCCCCAAGGCCGGCCCTCCTCCATGTAACGTTCATGTTTTTTTTTTAGTGGGGTGGTTGGGTTCGTGCCCCAAGGGCTGGCCCACCACCTGTTTAAGTTTATGGTTCCGTGGGAGCGGGGGAGGGGCCAAGGGTCATGGCCCGACCCTCCCATATTACATTCTGTTACGTGGAGTTTAGTTGGGGTGGTGGGGTTGGTGGCCTGCCACCCTTTTTATTTTTTAATTTTTTTGTTTACATGAAACAAACCACATTTTTTTTGGAAATTCGATTTTTGACCATAGGAGTCAAATTAATGACCCCACAATTTTGCCTAGAACCTGGCCGAAATCCAGTTGCCAGGTTCGATCGAATTTGTGGCCTCCTTAAGCCTACCCAGTCATAAAAAAGTCAACCCAACTTTGACTACTTCTAACTTTCGCATCCAGACTCAGATTGACGAACCGTTCACACTGCCACGATCAGGAAGACGACATATACGCTCTAGTCTTGGGTCAAGCATAATCTAGACACTTTGATTTTTGAGCTTCCCTGAGTCCTCCTTGTCCTGTATGTGTGTCTCTGGAGCCACCTGGATCACCAAAGCTGTGGTGGAATTTATCGTCAAGGTCTTAGGTGAGTCCTAGTGTTTTAGTCATGTCTTTTGTAAAAGTGATTTGGGAATAATTTATGCTAATGGGCCAAATTATTTTGTTACAAGTCACTTGGTCTACTCGATCATATTGGTCGCAAAATTGGGTAAATTATTAAGGGTCTATGTCTAAAGGTGTTTTCCCCTTTCAAGGGTTGAGTTAATCATAATATCTTGATGTAAAAATATTTTGGTGCATGGTCCTTCATATTTAAACGCCATGGCCTAAATATTTAAGGGTGGAATAAATTAATAATACCCTTTAGTATCAATTAATTAATTTTTTCTGGCCAAAATAAATTAAAATTCTATGCCAAAAAATTAATTGATTTTTATTTTTGGTTTTTCAGCAAAAAAGTGGTTAAATAATTAGTCAGAATTTGGTCAGAAAATAAAAATGAGAGAAAAATAAATTCTCTCCAAGTGAAAAATATTAAAAAAGTGAATGTGCACTTTTCAAGAAGGGAATCTCCACAAATCAAGCAAGAAAATATTTAAGAAAATGTTTTTGGCCTAGAAAAAAGGAATTAATTCCTAGGAAAATCGATTTTTTAATGGAAATCGAATTTATGGTCCAAGTTAGTTAAGAGAATGGGATTTTTTGGAGGAGAAAATGTCAGAAAAAAATTATTTTTGGGACCAAGAATAAAGGTAGCATCAAGGAATTCAAATTTTTTCTCAAGCAATTAACGATGGACATTATTTTGACATGGATCAAGCATTTAATGGTGCACCTTCATGGAACTCGCTGTTATTCACTTGGAAGACTCTAGAGCTCTCATTTTTCTATATAAGGAAGCATATGCTCCTCATTGTATTATCTCTTGATGTTGTGTTCTAGCCTTTTACTCTTGGAGCTCTCTCTTTGTTTTGAAATAATAATACACAAGTCTTTGGGGTGAAACATTGTGGCTCTTCTCTTATGGATATGGTAATGAATTCTTGAGCTTAATTTTCTACTGGTGATTTTATTTGTTACTTCATTTCCTTACATAGAATTAACTAGTGTATAGCTATCTCACACTGGTAATTAGATCTGGAAAATATTTTAGGATTGGAAGTGGCTAGTGTTCTTTTGTTTAAGTTGCTAGAATTTTCTTCCATTATATTTTTCATGTCTCATCTAAAGCTAAAAAATATTTTTGAGGTGTGTAGAAAATAGTCAGTTGAAACAAATCTCAAGCGTAAGGGGATGCTTTTGCTTAAGTTAACCAACTATTGAGTGGTTAAATAGGAGAGTTCATTCTATTTTACTTGAAGGATTTATCTATCAAATTTATTGCAGGGTTTCTAGGCTTAGGATTTGAGAAAATCATTCATTTATTTACTTATTTGAATAAGAAAAGTTATTAATGAAAAATATCTGCCTTTTTTAGCTTATATATCTCTCTCTCTCTCTCTCTCTCTCTCTCTCTCTCTCTCTCTCTCTCTCTATATATATATATATATATATATATATATATATATATATATATATAGATATATATATATATATATATATATATATATCTATATATAAACTTTTCTTTTGTAAATGAATTTTAATTTTAAATTTCTTTTCTTTATTAAATAATTATTTTTATTTTTTAGGATTTTTCTTATCTAAAAAAACAATAAACAAAAATGAAAAAAGGGAAAATTATTATTATTATTATTATTTTTGAGCGTTAATGGAAAAGCATATTATTTAAAAAGTTTTTTTTTTTTTTTTTTTTTTCGCTTTTTGCTTTCTCTAGAGAAGGCGTATTTCATCATATTCTTTGAAGGGTTTGAAAGCAAACGAGTAGGTAGGTCTCAACCCTCACCCCAGTCTTAATGGATAGGGTTTGAGGCCTTATGCTATACCTTTTTTGTGGGTTGTTAGACTTCAAAACTTATCTTCCTTGGAAGTTGTAGGATTTGAAGCTGGATTTTAAAATTATTTTGAGAAGTTTTTGGCTTTTAAGGACCTCAAGAAAATTCTGCCTTCCAAAGTCAGGTCGCAAAGGGGTTTTCTACAAAATTTATGATATGAATTGTTGATAATTTTCCAAGGCTGTAGGGACATTAAATCATTTTTTTTAAAAAAATTTGGGGTCAATTTCTGTAGTAAATATGTGGAGGTTGAATCTTGAAACCATAATAAATTACCCATAATTTCATTAGTAATATTTAATTCAATTTTTTTGTGTGGCTAAATTGGGCTAGGCTGCATGCATTAAGGGATTGAATCTCAAGGGCTTGAATTTCATTTGCTGCCTAACTTGAGATGAAACCACAAAAAAATTAAAAGGGTTTCTCCACTAAAATTTTGTTGACTTAGCTGTGTTCTTTTGCGAGGTTCAGGACTTCTCCAAAATTACCTCTTTCTACTAGATGTGAGCTTAACATTTCCTCCAATCCCTGGTGCTCATGGAAATTTGATTGGCAGGGATTATAAAAAGTGACTTGTTCATTAAGAGACATATCTCTGGTATCAGGGAAACTTTGTAGCAAAGAAGCTTTTTTTGTTTTGGGACTGTGGTTTTCTTTCATTTTGATTAATTTTTGTTATGTTGGATATAGCTATAGGAATTTAGAGCACATTCACTGTTTGAATATTCAATGATTTGTTTTGAAGAAAATTCATATAAAATTTGACAAAATTTGTTTTAAACTTGGCATATAATTGGCTGATCTAGCTCCTGTTGTTTATATATATATATATATATATATATATATATATATATATATATATATATGTTTGGAAAATCTTTGTATCTTACTATAAGCATAGAACTTTCATATCACTTGGTGCAAAATGTTTTGAGCTTTCAGGTATTTGCATTTTAGGGATCTGTTCATCTACTTGGAGCTTAAAGTTAAAGTGACAAATTTTAAAGCCCTCCTTCATCAAATCTAAAAAATTCCAAGGGAGCTTCTTTTAGCCTGGCCTCATAAGAAAATCAATTGGAACAATTGTCATAATAATCCTAAAATCGCACATGATAATTCCAAGAGTAATCATAAGAATTTAACTTACATATTTGACAAATTCGAATGACTGATTTGGGTATTGGAGGATTGATATTTTCACTACAGTAATCTGATCCTTCATTAACAATGGTATTTTTTGTAGTGGTGTATCATTTGCAAATCGACCATTGGTTTTAGGTCTAAAACTTTGTCTTGTAGGGACAGCCATTATTTTTTCCTTAAAGTGACGTTTACCTTCGAAATATTGAGCTTTCTTTATTGCAGAAAATCATTTGCTTTAGAATTGTTGGCTTGGGAATTTTCCTCTTGTTTTCATCTAAGACTGTGAGCCCCTCTCACTGGCATCAATTTGTTGAAGGACTGGTTTTGTTGCTCCAACAATTTCAATCATAAAAGTGCTAAGCCTCATATTGAAGCAGAGGATCCATCATATTTGTGCACTAGTTTATTGGAAAGATAAAGGAATTCAAAATCTGATCTCTAGATATTTTTTTTGATATGTCTTTCATCTTAAGGAGTTGTCTTATTTTTGTGACTCTCATATCCTTGTTGTAAAGCTCCTTGAAAAGAGGAGCCTTTATTTCTATCCTAGAGGGTTTTTTTTCCCATTTGTAAGTTCACTAATAAAGCAATTTTTTATTTTTTTTGAGGGAGCTTGGAATTTGTTTGGAAGGCATCATGTTTCTCCTTATTTAAAAGGGAGATCTTGTGCTTGGTTTTGTAACTCACTAACTTACACACTGCATAACATCTTCTAATTTGATTCTATATCTTGCACTTTCGTAGTTGCTTCTGATCTGATTTCATTGAAGTATTTCCAACCTTGCTTCAATTGTTGTTTATGATCTAAAGTAATTTTTCTAATAATTGTTAGCAATTTCATCTGCCTTTTCCACCATTGATAATTGATTATAATATTTACTTGTTCAACCTTCAAAACAAGCAAAGAAGACCTTAAATTCCCTATTGTATAAAGGCATTATGGTTTTTTTTCTCTAAATCTTTTAACTTTAATCATTGGGTTTTATTTTGAGTAACTATGGTTACTTCATGGGTTATTGTATAAGCTAATATTGTGTTCTAAATGTTTATTGTAATCTTTGGATTGATATCTACTTCCCTTGAAGCAACATTGTTATCATTATAGTCCATTGTAAATATTGCATCAATATTTTCATTCTAGAGTTAGATTTTGCATTTCACCTAGCTTAGTTTGCATCTACCTATTTGGTTTTGTCTAATTTGGCATATTGTTATTTTGTGAGCACTCTATCTTTACTTGCAATTATGTATTACTGCTCTTGTATTGTCATTTAATTTCCTTGCTCATTGTCCATTGATATTGTTACATTTATTGGAGCATCTCTTAAAAAAACATTGTATAGGTTTCTTTTATTATTGCAAGGTAGATTTTATGTTCATCTTTTAAAATTGTGCCATTTCCTATAATAATACTTGTCTTGAAGCATTATTTATCTTGTGACTTGAAATATATAAGTGTTGAATCTCTTCTAAGCATTGTTATAAGTCACTGGTTTATCATTGTTAATCTAGTCATTGTCTTATTTATCTTATTGGGATTGTCCTGTTAAATATTTACATTGCTCTTTAGTAATCAAGCTTGCTAAATAATTTTAATCAAGTTGTTTAGATAAATAATTGCATTTCCCTTAGTCTCCTAGACTTGTTGTTGCAACAAGTTTTCTATTTATAACTATCCTTAGGGACTAACCCCCTTAGCTTATCTGGGAGAGAGCTTAAATAGAGTGAGTAGGGAATAGGTGGCAACCCCTACTCTGAGGGTTGTGCCTTAAATATTATACCTTGTGGGGTTAGAAAATTTTCCCGCAATTAGGTGTACATCTTAGGCGAGAACAGTTCCAACTATGTAGGAAAAACACATTTGCAGGAAATGGTGTTATTGTTTGTAGTAAATTTTTCCAGTGATAAAGGTAAGACCGTTGAGGATGCAGGAGTCTTGAAGAAGTATCTAGTTTTGCAATGGTTTCTGGATGTATTTCCAACAGATATTTCAGAGTTTTCTCCTCATAGTGAAGTGGTATTTTCTATTTAGTTGGTACTAGGAGTAGCACAAGCATCAAAGGCACCTTACAGGATGAGCACTCCAGAGTTAGTGGAACTAAAGTTGCAGTTGAAGGAAATGCTTGAC
The DNA here is from genome assembly GCA_031772625.1 of Pinus tabuliformis. Taxonomy (NCBI): domain Eukaryota; kingdom Viridiplantae; phylum Streptophyta; class Pinopsida; order Pinales; family Pinaceae; genus Pinus; species Pinus tabuliformis. Next base: position 977,513,346 of record CM062806.1, read on the forward strand.
AAAGGATACATTACGCCAACTATATCTCCTTGGGTTTGCACCATTGTTGTTTGTAAAGAAGAAGGATGGTACTCTTAGGTTGTGCATTGATTACATGTAGTTAAACAAGGTGACCATCAGGAATAGGTACCCATTTCCAAGGATCGAGGACTTGTTTGACCAACTAAAGGGAGCAACAATGTTCTCAAAGATTGATTTGAGATCGGGATATCATCAGATACACATCAAAGAAGAGGAAATCTACAAGACTGCTTTCCAAATCAGGTATGGGTAGTATGATTTTGTTGTAGTTCCTTTTGGTTTGACCAATGCTCCAACTACTTTTATGTCCTTGAGGAATAGTGCGTTGTTTCATTATGAGTACAAGTTTGTGATAGTATTTGTAACATCCTCATCCCACACTTACTCAATCTTATCAATCCACCAGGGTAAATATATGATGAAGGGTTACTATGATATGATTCGACTCCCTAAGTGTAGTTAAGGAAGTAGAACTGACGAACCAAAACTTTACTGACCTCCCTCAGCTGCTATAGGACCCCCAGGGGCTAACCAATCACTCCGAGTGCCCAACCCCTAAGTTAGCTTAGCTTTTCACTGATTTTGGCTCCCAGTCGCTTCCGTGACAAGGTAAGAAAGTGGCTGAGACCCTTCAGTTGCACCAATAAGCCTACATCCGAGAGTTTGTAGACCTTTTCACCCAATTTTGTGCCTGCGACCATGAGTTCTGAGGCAATCTTTTAGGGCTAGGACTCAAACCTCTACCCAGAACTTAATGAAACACTAAGGAATGATAAATAACACAGATACAAATCATTTAACTCAAAAATCCATTAAGGACTTAACCTGACCCATCCTAACCATGAAAAACATTTCTTCAAAGAAATCATGAACATGTAATCTATAGGTCATAATTACAGATATGAACATAGGGGTCTCATACCTATTTGAGAATCGTGAAGAAGGCATTATCATCTATTGGGTCATACATTCATTAACATTTCATTTACTAACCAAAACCTGATGAGATCCATAACTCAAGTCTATCATAAACCATGCATATAACCAACATATAAGTAGAATCATAACAATGATATAACAATCGTCAAAGACACATGATAAAAAATACATTTTCTCATGAAATACAAGGAAAAAGCAGCTCTTATTATCATATGAAAAATCTAACCAAGTCAGGGACTTTCACATACCACCTAACCATAGATTGGGCTTAACCAAATCTCTCTTTCAACCAATCACCCTTGCCCATATTCCAAGCATGAATGTGGGATCTCATGGAAATAACCAACCAAAACCAAACAAGGGCTTCCAGAGGAAAAATCACCTCGAACCTTAACTAGTGATTCCACCTCATGGTTGGACACCACTAACCATCACCAAATCGATCTCTACCCAAGTTGTCCAGGGCTCTAGAGAATTTTTTCCAACCTGACTCTAGGACTAGCAACTCAACCCGCAGTTTCCGCAGGGCTCAAGTGCGTTTTTCCAACGAAGGCTCCAAGACTAGTAACTCAACCCACCAAGGGGTCCAGAGAATTTGTCCAACCAAGGCTTCCATGACTAGTAACCCAACCCAAGTTGTTCTAGGGATTCCAGAGCATTTTTCCAACCAAGGATGTAAGAACTAATAACTCAACCCACTCCCATAAGGAACATGAGCACCAATCCAAAAATAAAAGGGGCAAATCCTAAACACCATGGTTATCTAGGAAATGGCAAGGCTAGGAAAAAATACTATTAATCTAGGAAACTGCATGTCAATGATAGATCATAACCAAATAACCACATGCATACACCATGCATGCCAAAACTAGAAAGGAAATCATACATGCAACTCAGTACCTACATAGCAAACCCATTGTAGCTACTAATCTCGTTGTCCTCTTGCGCTTTCCTTTGCTTCCTTTGCCTACTTGCTCCAAATCCAAGGTATGCCATAATTCTCCAAGTGCTCCCCAAGAAAACTCTAAGTGTGAAAGAGTATGAGAGAGAGAATAGAATGGAGAGCACCATAGAACTGTCAAAAAATGTGAATTGGTCCTCAGAAGCCTTTTTTATCATTGAGGCCTATATTTTCTTCAATTTTCTCTATTTCCCTTCAATTTCCTCATTGTAAGCAACCTTTTACCTTCTACCTTCCTTTTCTCATATTTTCCATTATTTTATAAATAAAATGCCAATTAATGCCACTTTTCCTTTGCCAATGCCTTTGTCAATTTCCATAGCTATTTATTAATCACAAGTGATCCCCATCACTATGTTTTTGCTGAACATTCAGCGTGGAATACATGTCCCACGACCTTGGTCTTATTTTTCCTTTATTAACTTTATTACATGAATTTTTAACCAGGGTTGTTACAAAACCCTCCCCCTTGGGGGAACACCATCCTCGGTGTTCAATGAAACTTATAAACCAACAAACACATGCTGCCTATGGAGCTATATAACATAGTTCGATACAACATTTACATTGTATCATCTGCTAAATTATAACCAACATATCATGAACACCATACTGCTTATTGGAGATTTATAATATAACTCGATGCAATATTTACATACATATGCATATATAGACATAACCAAAACATAACACCAAAATAAATCCACTCAACCAGTGAATAGAGAAGGATACATAGCCCGCATTTGATCATCCATCTCCCATGTAGCTTCAACAGGCCAAAAGTGCTTCCACTGCACTTTAACTTGCTCAATGCTCAATTCTAGAGCATGAGCATCTTTCACTGCAAAATGTATTGAGGTTCCAGCTGGAATTATCCTTCTGGATCCACCTACAATATCGACCATTCAATCACATGATCAAGATCTTTCACATAATTCGTATGTAATGACACATGGAAAACATCATGGAATTTCACTGTTGGAGGCAGTGCAAGTCGATAGGCTACTTGTCCAATCCTCTCAAGAATCTTGAAAGGTGAACAATGTCTAGGTGTCAGCTTGGCACATGATCCAGTCCTAAAGGAGCTCTCATTGGGCTTGAGGCATAAGTACAATTTTTTCCTAACATGAAAATCCTTAAACACCTTGTGTTGGTATGTATAGTTCATCTTCCTATCTTGTGGTGCCTTTATATTATTCTTGATTACTTACATTTCCTACTCTATCTCTGCCAATTTATCATGTCCAATCAATGCCCTATTCAATTGATCACTCCAACTGATCGGAGTGTTAAAGCTCTGTTATGAAACCAGCTCAAGAAAATATAGATCAACGCCTTAAAATTCAGCCTCTTCGAGGGGGAAACCTCCTTTAAATTACATAAATGAACAATTCTTGGATGATACAAATGACAAAACCTCCTTTCTATATATAGGAGTCTAAGGAGTCACAATATAACCCAACCGACCTAACACTAATAATATAAAGCCACAAAAATAATAATAGAGGGATTCTATGGGGCACAGTAATAACAATATGGGGATAATAGGGGCACAACAATATTAATAAGGGGTACAACTACAATAGTAATGGGGTAATCACTAGTATTATAGGGACCCATCATGCCCCTCTCCTTCAAAAAAGTGTTGTCCTCAACACTTGAGTAGTTCTGGATGCCTCTGTATAAAATTCTCATCCTCCCATGTGGAATCTTCAGTAGATAAGTTCTTCCACTTGATAAGATACTCTAAAATTGTTCGATTTCGTAGCTGTCGAGTTCTTGTTTCTGTGACTGCTTCCGGTTCCAATATAATTTTTCCTTCCTCATCAAGTTCTGGTAATATTGTTTGAACTGGGAGCTTGTCGCCTATAACCTTCTTTAAACATGAAACATGGAAAACTGGGTGCAATCGAGAGGCTGCAGGAAGCTCCAATTTGTATGCCATAGTACCAATATTTTGCAACACCTTGTACAGACCATAATAATTTGGTGATAATTTTTTATCCATCTTAGCTTGCTTGAGGGACATTTGCTTATATGGTTGTAGCCGTAGGAATACCCAATCACCTACATCAAAACTTCTTTCGCTGCGATGTTGGTCTGCATGTTGTTTCATTCTATTCTGTGCCAACATGAGGTTATCCTTTAAGAGTTGGAGGACTTGTTGTTGATGTTCGATGTGATGTTCCACTGCTTGAACCTTATAATTTTCTCTTAAACATGATGTGATGTACGGTGGCTGATATCCATAAAGTGCCATAAATGGGGTCATTTTTGTTGCTGTATGGAAGGAAGTGTTATACCACCATTCAGCCAGAGGCAACTATTTGACCCATTGTGTTTGTTTATCAGATACAAAGCAACGAAGATATCCTTCCAAACATTCGTTTACTATCTCAGTTTTCCCGTCAGATTGAGGATGATAAGATGAGCTATGAGCTAACTGAGTACCAAGACAAGAAAATAATTCTGTCCAAAAATTTCTAGTGAAAATGGGATCTCTGTCACTTACAATAATCTTTGGGTTTCATTTTAGCTTTTGAATTGTTTCCATAAATGCAGTAGATACTGTACTGGCTTTAAATGGATGCGATAATGAACAAAAGTGTGCATACTTGGTAAGTCTGTCAACTACCACCATGATGACACTCTTTCCCCCAGACTTGGGTAAAACTGTGATAAAATCCATTGAAACCTCCTCCCAACGTTGGCTTGGAATGGATAAAGGTTGTAATAGACCCGGGGTCTTAATTGTTTCAACTTTATTTTGTTGGCAAACCAAACATTCCGCCACAAACTTTTGAATATCTGATTTAAGGCCATCCCAAAAAAATTCCTTCTTAACCCTGTGGTAAGTTTTTAAAAATCTTGAGTGCCTCCTAAGGGAGAAGTGTGCAGTTCCGTAAGAATCTTCTGTTTTAGTTGGGAATTCTTACATAGGTATAAGCAATCTTTGTACCATAAAGAATCATTTTTCCAGCTAAATGTATCAAACGTACTGAAATCTTGTTGTAACTTTCGAATAAGTGCCCACACTTCTTCGTCATTATTCCATTCCTCCCTTGCTTCGTTTATCCAATCTAGTTGGATAATAGAAATGGTGCACAAAAATGCTTCCACGTCCTCATCCTTTCCTGAGAGTGCATCTGCCACCACATTTTGCTTCCCTTTTTTGTAGATGATTTTAAATTCATAACCCAACATCTTTGTGACCCATTTTTGTTGCTTTTCAGAGGATAATATTTGTTCTAAAAAATATTTAAGGCTATCATGATCTGTTTTTACCTTGAAGTGTCTTCCCATTAGGTAGGGTTGACATTTCTTAAGTGCATGGACTATTGCCAATATTTCCTTCTCGTAAATAGCTTTGTGTAAAAACTTTCCTTTGATTGGACGACTTTCAAAAGCAATGGGTCTTTCATCTTGCATTAAAACAACACCAATTCCATTTCTTGAAGAATCACATTCCACAATAAAGGTTTTTGTGAAGTCTGGTGTAGCTAAGACCGGTGCTTGGCACATTGCCTCTTTAAAACGTTCGAAGGTCTTTGTTGCTTCTGGGGTCCATGAAAATGCATCTTTATTCAATAATGTTGTTAGAGGTGCTGCTATTCTCCCATAATTCTTAACAAACTTGTGATAATACCCTGTCAACCCGAGAAATCCTCGCAGATGCTTTATGGATGTGGGGATTTTCCATTCCTTAATGGCTTTAATTTTGCTAGGGTCTACCTTAACTCCTTCATGAGATACAATATGACCCAGATATTCCACCTTTGTACTCCAAAGAAACATTTGGATCTTTTTGCATATAATTGTTTCTCCTCCAATAGTTGTAGCACCATGTCAACATGTTCAACATGATCCTTCCAAGACTTGCTGTAGATTAGTATATCATCAAAAAATACTAACACAAATTTTCTAAGGAATGGTTTGAAAATTGAATTCATCAAACCTTGAAATGTTGAAGGTGCATTAGTAAGGCCAAAAGGCATGACCAAAAATTCATAATGACCCTCATGAGTTCTAAATGCTGTTTTCGGAATGTCTTCAGTCTTCATTCTGATTTGATGATATCCTGAACAAAGATCCAACTTGGTGAAGTAAATTGAACCATGCAATTCATCCAGTAATTCATCGATGACAGGAATGGGAAACTTATCTTTAATAGTGAGCTTGTTGAGCTCCCTATAATCCGGAGACATGCGCCATGATCCATCCTTCTTGTGTACCAATACTACTGGAGCAGAGAAAGAACTTTGACTTGGTTGAATTATACTAGCCTCTAGCATTTCTACAACCATACGTTCAATTTCACTCTTTTGGGCATAGGGATATCTGTACGGTTTGATGTTTGGAGGAACACTTCCTGGAATCAGATGAATAGCATGATCATGATCACGAATGGGTGGGAAACCTTTGGGAGTCTCAAATACCTTGAAATGATTGTCCCAGACTTTATGGAGCTCTGGAGAAATAGATGATTCCAATGTGGAAACATCTAGCGAACATAATTGTGCAATTACACCTCTTTGCTCCTTTTTTAGAAGCTTTGTCATACCGTTAGAGCTGATTATCTTTCTCGGTTTCCCTTCAATACCCCTTAATTCAACTTCCTTTCCTTCCACAGAAAATTTCATGAAAAGTTCTTGAAAATTAAAAGCTATTGTACCCAAGGATTTTAGCCATTGGACTCCTAATACAACATCAGCACCTCCCATTGGAATGGAAAGCATTGGGCTAGTCAATACATATTCTCCCATGGATAGCTTGATATTATGGCACTTTCCGGAGCAATTTATTGTTCCTCCATTTGCAACCATCACTTGACACTCTAGTGCTGGATATAAGAAGCAATTCAATTCTTTTGCTACCTTACAATGAATAAAATTGTGGGTACTTCCTGAATCAATCAACACTATTACATTTTTCTTCTTGATTTGTCCTTCTATCTTGATGGTTTGAGGAGTGGTAATTACCACAAATGCATTACAAGATATGGTCAGATTCATTTGTTCTTCATCTAGGCTTTGTTCCTGGAGTATATCCTCTTCTTTTGACCTTTCTTGCTCCTTCTCTTCTTCCTCTTCACAATCTATGTAGAATAATTTCTTCTCAGCACACTTATGACCTTTAGTGTATTTGCTATCACAACTGTAACACAACCCTTTTGCTTTTTTTTCTTCCAATTGTTGTGGTGTCAACCTTGTAGGTTGTGGAAGACTAGGGCAACAACACTTCCGTCTTTATAGTTGTGAGTGGTATGCTTCCTAGTTGCCATGATTTTGCTTTCCATTTTTCTTGCTAACCTGAATGCCTTCTCTAATGAATCAGGTTCCCAAAGGCAAACATCATGTTGGATATTATCCTTTAAAGACCCTATGAACACATCAATCCTATGCTCCTCTGGAATATCTTTTACCCTTATGTTCAATTTTGGAACTCCTCAATGTGCTCCATTATTGAACCCTTTTGTTTGAGACTTATCAATTGGCCAAAAAAAGTGTTGCTTTTTGTATCCTCATAATGCGCTATCAATTCTTCTGAAAAATTGCCCAAGTGATAAATTGTTTACGAGAGCAAAGCCATTGATACCATACAAACTGATTTGGTTCCAAATATAAAGTTGCCATACGTACCTTTTGTGTGTTTTGCACATTATTGAGATCGAAAAATTGCTCCATCTGTAAAATCCATGCTGTGGGATCCTTGCCATCAAAATTCCTCATATAGATTTTTGGAATATGGTGCGTCTTCAATCCAACATTAGAGTCTATGAAATCATGATTAACATTTCCTTTGTTTGCATCATGAGTTTCCTTTACTCCCCTTTCACCATTAGTAAGTATTTCTTGTAGAAAATTTGTCAAATCTGCCTTCAAATCTATCTTCAAATCATCAATCTTGGCTTCCACGCCCTTTATCTTAGATTCCATGCCATTTATCTTAGCTTTTGTTAGCTTTTGTGAGCGTGAAATTTGTTGCACTTGGTCTTGGAATTTTGATATATCATGTAGCATTTCTTCCTCTTCTTCATGAGTCAAGCTAGAGATTTCAGATTGCTTACTAGGTGTTTGCATTTTCTTTCCTCGGGGCATCAGTTACTGATACTAATTCTCTACTATGCCCTTTGAATTCCTTCAAAATAATTTTTCAAACCAAGCTTAAGCAAAAATTTAAAAAAATCTACACACCTTTTTTCACTTTGTAGGAGCTCAATATTGCCTCTGATGTATCTATGTAATTTTGGATCATCTAGTTCTGAAATTGCAACTTGCAGTAGCCCTTTGTGTCCTCTTTCCAATGCCACCAGTGTGATCCAAATTGGATTCTCTAAGGAAGAGTTACGTGAAATCTCCCACAGTGACCTGATTATAGACTAATTTAGTAGAGCGAACTTATACGGCTTGCCACAAGTCACTGCTTCGACCTTTTACTCTGAAACATATATGGAAGAAAGTAAAATCCGTCCTCTTTCTATACCTTCTTACGAAATTTCAATCCGATGCTCAGAGAGAAAGTTATGACGATTCTCCCCAGGTCACCTGTTTGGAATGTAATTCACGAGTCTACAAAAAGGCCAACTTCCTCAGATCATATCTCTGCAAATATAGCGTGAAAAGATCTGAAATTATGACCCGAGATTCAAAGCGATTTCTTCTCAAATGGGTTTTTTTTTAGCTTCTGAAACGTAGCAGAAAAAAAGTTATAGCGAAAATTCCACGATGACCTATTTGGAGCAGCGAAACCCTAGAATCCAAAGCTCTGATACCAAATGTTATGAAACCAGCTCAAGAAAAGATAGAAAGGATAGATCAATGCCTTAAAATTCAGCCTCTTCGTGGGGGAAACCTCCTTTACATTACATAAATGAAAATTTTTTGGATGATACAAATGAAAAAACCTCCTTTCTGTATATAGGAGTCTAAGGAGTCACAATATAACCCAGCCGACCTAACACTAATAATATAAAGCCACAAAAATAATAATAGAGGGATTCTATGGGGCACAGTAATAACAATATGGGGATAATAGAGGCACAACAATATTAATAAGGGGTACAACTACAATAGTAATGGGGTAATCACTCGTATTATAGGGACCCATCAAGCTCCACCCGTAAAGTGCCTCAAACAGACTCATCTTCAAAGATTCATGGTACCCATTGTTATATGAAAACTCCATCAGTGGAAGATACTCTTCCCACTTTTGCTACTAATGCATGATATACATCCTCAACATATCCTTCAAAATCTTGCTGACCCTCTCTATATTTCCATCTGTTTGTGGATGATAAGTTGTGTTGAAGGCAAACTTTGTCCCCAAGCCTGCAAACAATTCTTTCCAGATCCTAGAAGTGAGCTTAGCATCCCTATCTAATGCAATATTCTTTGGTACACCATGAAAGCTCACTATATCTTTGATGAATATCTGCGTTATCTCACTAGATGAATTCATAGATTTCACTAGAATGAAGTCAGCTACCTTGGTTGGCCTTCCAACCATAACCACAATAATCATATTATCTACAAGTCATTGGAAAATGTGTAATAAAATCCATGTAAATGACCTACCATTTCCACTATAGAATTAGAATCGGTTGTAGTAGACCACCTAGATTCTTACACTTTTCTTTTATCTATTGAAAATCAAAACATCTTGTGACAAAATCTTCCACCTCTTTCTTCAAATTCTTCTAGTAGTATAACTTCTTCACAACTGTCAATGTCTTCTGATATCCCGTGTGACCTGAATATGGATTAACATGGAATTCCCTCAAGATAAGCTTCTTGAGCTTACTATTTTCCAACACATATATCATGTCCCTAAATTTGACCAAACCATCTTCTATGAGATTATTATCCACATCCTGCTCACCTATACCCTATTATTGAAACTAGTTCCTAAGCTCCCTATACCTGTCATCCTGTTGTCCTAACTGCAAGATCTGATCTTGTAAGTCTGTTGGCATTATGATACAAGTGTTGTCCTTGATGGCAACTCACAAAGATGACACATAATAGTGCAGTAGGTCAGTAGCAAATAATTGATGATCAGATTACAAAGAATGAAGAAAGAAGAATATATATGTAGGTTCACTATATACAAAGGCGCGTATACACATGGGATAACTGATCAAAAGGCGCGTATATGTATGCATGCACTTTCATGGTATTTGGTCCATGGTATTTAGCCTAACATATTTGATCCTATGGTTTTGGTCCTTGGTATTGCATCCAAAGTGTTGAACCCAGGTATTTGGACCAAGGTATGGATTATTTATGGTTTTGGACCATGGTATTGAGTAAGGCCTAAGACTATAAAAGGAGAAGAAGATCATTAGGCAAAGGCAATTGAGAAAGTCTTGAATATCTGATGAAATATGAGATCCAGTATGCATGTTATGGCTTCATGATGCTTTGCTTGAGCTAAGCTAAGGAGTAATCTCAACGGTAGATGGAGAACAAGATCTAAGGATAGATCGGGATCTAATGGCTTGGAATGAATCATCTCTATACAGTTTGGTCTTACTTATTCTAGATCTGTATACTGACGCATGTAATGATCTGATCTGGATATAACTTATGTTTGAAATAGCTGCAACTCATGAATGAATATTTATAGATGTATACGCTGGTTGACTATGATAGAAGTGCGTACATACGCAGGTTAGATATATCTAAGTAGCGTCTATCAGATGAGCTATGTTGTTTGAATTTATAGGTGTTTCTGGTTGTTGATGAGTTATGATGACTGTTTATTCAGTTTGGTTGGTTGTGTTTAGCTTCAATGTTGATGGATGAGATCTATGATGGATCAGGATCATAATGACTTATCTTTATGTGATCTGATGGACTAGATCTGTTTTCTAACATATGAATTATCCTTGTATATGTAATGGTCTGAGTATGTCTGAAGTCAGGAAGTGTAGCGAGGTTATGAATAATTAATTAATGACATATACGCTGGTTAGATTTTGTGAAGCTGCGTATACACACTGGTTTGGCACTTCCAAGTAGCGTATGCACTCTGATGCATGATCTTTGATAATACAGTTTGATTCGAATGTTGTTGCAGAGTTCTGCGTTTTGCTCTGTGTTATGGTGACTGTAGTTTGTTTCAGTGATTCAGTATTGGGTGATTCAAAGATTGATGATGCTAATGTTGATTGATTGTGAGCTTCAATGATATTAATGGGTCCAGTATGAAAATTGGATGAAACGTGGCCTTCTGATTATGGTGTTATGCTTCAGGAGTATTTAGTCTAAAAATTTATGAAACATGGTACCTGGAGGAAGAAAGAGAAGATTGTTGCCTTTTGTAGGCCAACACCTACGTACTAGTACATCAGCTAATACAAGAGCTAAGGGGGTGGTATCTCCCTTCCAGTAGCAGCTGGAGAACGAGTAAAGGTTGGAGCATTTCAGCAGGCTGGCACCTACGTACTAGTAAATGGATCGACTAGTACAAGAGCTAAGGGGGTTGTAGCTCCCATCCAGAAGAGTCTGGAGAATGAGAGAAGGTTGTAGCCTTTTGTAGGTAGAAGCCTGCGTACTGGTATAAGACTGCACCAGTACAGAATCATTGTAAAAAGAAGTTTCTTATTAAAAATAAGATTCAGATGACTTGCAACAGGTGGTTTTCACCCACATTGGGTTTCCACCTTACATCATGGTGTTCATGTGTGCTTCTTGTGTGTGATGATCTGTTCTGTTTTACTGCACTTGTTAACTATTCATAAAGTTAATAAAGTTCTAATGCACTAACTAAAGATCAACAATTTAATGGATTAACTGAATCATAAGTTTACTGGATATACGCTAGTTGCATTAGACACGGTTGCGTATACACGCAGTTTGACTTAACTGAAGTAGCGTATATGAATCTGAATATGGAAATGAAAAAGTTTTATTGATTTAAAACACTGATTCACCCCCCCTCTCAGTATTATTTCCAACAATTGGTATCAGAGCAGGTCCTTTGGTAGAAGCTTGATCACTTAAAGGAGATCCATATATCAATGGGAAAGAAGCTTAAGAAGAAAGCGCCTAAGAAGAAGAAGACATCTCAGAAGAGCGATGACAATGGGAGAATCGATTCGGGAATATGTGGAAGAAGCACTTCAGATTTAGAATCACTTCAGAATGAAGATGAACTATCAGGTATGAATTTGTTATCCTCTGATACATTTATTCATCCATTTGGAGATGATGAAAGTGATAGCGAAACAACTGAATTTTCTCTTATGGGTGAGCAAGAAAGACATCAAATAGGGCAGAATTTAAAAGGCTTACAGACAAAATTAGAGATTAAGAAGATCTGTTGAACAAAAGGGAATGTGCCTTTAAAGAAGAAGCTACCAAACTAAAAGCTCAACTAGAGGAAGGAAACAAGGTAAGGAAGTTATTCAAGGAAAAGGAAGATCAATGTCAAAAAATGCAGGATGAAGTGACATCATTAAGAAATGAAGTAAATGAACGGAGCACAACAATCAAGAAACCCAGAGAAAGATCCAGTTACTATGAAAGGCTTGAAGCTATGATCCTCTCTCTAAAGGAAGATCTTGAAGAATCAAAGAAGCAGAATAAAGATCTACTCCAAGCTCTTGAAAAAGAAGAAAACGAAGTTCTTGAATTAAGACATCAGTTGGAAGAAGGAAGAAAAGCTGAAGAAAACATGAAGAAGCAGTATCTTGAGAAGGAAGAGAAACATCAGGTTGAGGTAAACATTCTAAATGATAAATTAGAAGAAAAAGATAACCTCTTACGATTTCAAGATAGTAGTAAGATCTTGGATGATATTCCTAGTAGTCAAAGGTCTCCTGCTATCAAAACTGGTCTTGGTTTACATGAATCTGTTGAAGGACAATCTAGTTCACAAAGTAAGACAAAGGACTCTAATGCAAAATCTAAAATGCTCAACATGGAGATGAGAGGTCAACCCCATCAACAACCAAGGAAAGAAATTCTTCAAAGAAAATCTTTTACTCTTCCGATGAATAATGTTGAATGTTATGTATGTCATAATCTTGGACATGTTGTAGCCAGATGTAGAAGAAGAATGGTTCAAGACCATCACACAGAAATATCATCACGTTCCAGGTACTTTAATGGATATTGCTTTGCTTGCAATATGTTTGGTCATAGAGCTATTGATTTCTATAGAAGGAATATGAAACATGTAAGATGTTATGCATGTAACAAGCTTGGACATACAACAAAGGAATGTAGGAGAAAAGTACGGGCACCATACCAAAAGGATAAAACATCATCACACTTGAAGATATGGAAGAAGAAGGAAGTACAAGTAGAAAGATGTCGCACAACACAATATACAGACATAACAGACTCAGAGGGAGCTGAAAGTGTAAACCTTCAGTGTCCTAAATCTCATATGCAAGTTTCATAAAGGGAAGTCGCGTATATATGCGTGTTAGTCACTGCATAGTCGCGTATATGTTAGTTTGAGGAAAAGAAGTGGGACATGCTCAAGAAAAAGGGTCTGATATCATTCAGTCCATTCTTTGCTCTATTTGATAATGGTTACAATCAGCTAATGATGTGTGGAAATGTCTTGATACTCATAAGATGTTTAGATGCGTTTTTTGATCCTAACTTGATGATGCTAATGTCTTGATACTTCTTGCTGATATATGCATGATCAGATCTGACAGTAAACATATGGCACAGGTTCAGGGGGAGTTTATGTTTTGAATAATGCATTGTTGGCATTATGGTTATAAGTCCTTGGTAATGATGCTTATATGGCTAAATGATACATCTTGCTATGATATGGTTATGAGTTATCCATGAAAAAATCTCATATGATTCTTGGGGTTACATAGTTGATGTTCAGATCAGATTTGTGGTTGATTCTATTATGATGCATATATGGTGCTTACATGAGGAGAAGTACAAAGCTTGAATACACAACTTCATTACTTGATGATGAGTCACTCATATGCTGCTATCGTCATATCCATAAAGATCATATAATACAATTATGATGCATGATTCCTATAGTTCTTGGCACTCATGTGGATGAGGATTGTTGTTGTTGATGATATCAAGAAGTCTTCACAAATGATCTTGAGCTCAAGATACATAGTGCTGGATACATGGATGATTACTCAAAGTTGCATTGTTGGAGACATGATGATGATGAGTTCTTATCTATATGATGATAGGTTGATACTTACATATGTTGATGAAGATGTGCTAAAGTGATGATACATGGATGATATATAAGATTATAAGATGGCTATGATGCTTTTCACATATGATATAATGTGAATGATTTGTATGTCATATACAGAATTCATTCATGAAGGCTATGATAATGAAGGATGAGTTGATATCTATATGCAAACATACCTTGTTATAGGTTGATGACTTCTACACTAATGAACATATATAGGTTGCTAGTCTAGATGATGTTGTCAGATGATTATGGAGCATATCATACATTGTGTATGATAGTCGTTGATGACTATCATGATCTTCTTTAGATGTTTGTTCTTTGCTATAAATGTCATGTAAAGGTCATATCAAGACTCATGATGTAATAGTTTGTCTCTATCTATTGTAGTCCTTTGATGAATCCCTTTTGGTCATATGATGTAATTTGTACCCCCACTAAGCATGGGAAGGATGATGTAATATTTTAGTCATGTACAAACATTTGGTATCTGGCGTATCCCCACTTGGTTGGGTGGATGAGTCAATATTGGTATATCCCCACTGGGTTGGGAGATGGATGTATGTATGAGTCTTTGGTGATAGGAAGGTCATTTATGATCAAGTCATTTCTTCTTGTAGAACATCTTTTTGCAGACCTTGCTTACAGTCAGGGGGAGCATGAAAATCACACTTCAACAAAGAAGATATTTCAGCATATACTGAGAAGAAAGCATGGACAGATTAGTACACCTTGGCATATACAAAGGGGGAGCTCATTCAGAGATTTCAGCAGGTACTCAGGGGGAGTATGGACAACGAAATGTTTATCAAGGAAAGAGAATATCTTGGTCCGCCCTTTGTCCTTGATGTCAAAGAGGGAGAGTGATTTGGTATTGTTTCCATCAAGTCCAAAGGGGGAGATTGTTGGCATTATGATGCATGTGTTGTACTTGATGGCAACCTACTCATAGAAGAACAACTCACTTATATAAAACTAGATGAATCTTCAGAAGAGATATCATATGTGACAGAATACATGGGATGCAGGACAGCTTAAAGGACAGTTCTTAGCATGACAAGTTAGCTTTGCCATCAAGTCCAAAGGGGGACATTGTTGGCATTATGATACAAGTGTTGTCCTTGATGGCAACTCACACAGATGACAGATGATAGTGCAGCAGGTTAGTAGCAAAGAATTGATGATCAGATTACAAAGAATGAAGAAAGAAGAGTATATACGCAGGTTCACTATATACAAAGGTATGTATACACGTGGGATAACTGATCAAAAGGCGCGTATACGTATGCACGCACTTTCATGTAGAGAAAAGCGCGTACATGTGGAAAATTTATGTTTGGTCCATGGTATTTAGTCTGACATATTTGATCCTATGGTTTTGGTCCTTGGTATTGCATCCAAAGTGTTGATCTCAGGTATTTGGTCCAAGGTATGGATTATTTATGGTTTTGGACCATGGTATTAAGTAAGGCCTAAGACTGTAAAAGGAGAAGAAGATCATTAGGCAAAGGCAATTGAGAAAGTCTTGAATATCTGATGAAGTATGAGATCTAGTATGCAGGTTATGGGTTCATGATGCTTTTCTTGATCTAAGCTAAGGAGTAATCTCAGTGGTAGATGGAGAATAAGATCTAAGGATAGATCGGGATCTAATGGCTTGGAATGAATCATCTCTATACGGTTTGGTCTTGCGTATTCTAGATCTGTATACTGACGCATGTAATGATCTGATCTGGATATAACTTAATTTTGAAATAGCTGCATCTCATGAATGAATATTTATAGATGTATACGTTGGTTGACTATGATAGAAGTGCATACATACGCAAGTTAGATATATCTAAGTATCATATATCAAATGAGCTATGTTGTTTGAAGTTACAGGTGTTCTTGGTTGTTGATGAGTTATGATGATTGTTTATTCGGTTTCGTTGATTGTGTTTAGCTTCAATGTTGATGGATGAGATCTATAATGGATCAGGATCATAATGACTTATCTTTATGTGATCTGATGGACTAGATCTATTTTCTAACATATGAATTATCCTTGTATATGTAATGATCTGAGTATGTTTGAAGTCAGGAAGTGCAGTGAAGTTATGAATAAGTGATTAATGACATATACGTTGGTTAGCTTTGGTGAAGTTGTGTATACACGCTGGTTCGGCACTTCCAAGTAGCGTATGCACTCTGATGCATGATCTTTGATGATACAGTTTGATTTGAACGTTGTTGCAGAGTTCTGTGTTCTACTCTATGTTATGGTGACTGCAGTTTGTTTCAATGATTCAGTATTGGGTGATTCAGATATTGATGATGCTAGTGTTGATTTATTGTGAGCTTTAATGATATTAATGGGTCCAGTATGAAAATTGGATGAAACGTGGCCTTCAGATTATGGTGTTATGGTTCAGGAGTATCCAGTCTGAAAATTTATGAAACGTGGTACCTGGAGGAAGAAAGAGAAGGTTGTTGCCTTCTGTAGGCCAGCACCTGCGTACTAGTACATAAGCTAGTACAAGAGTTAAGGGGGTGGTAGCTCCCTTCCAGTAGCAGCTGGAGAACAAGTAAAGTTTGGAGCATTTCAGCAGGCCGGCACCTACGTACTAGTAAATGGATCGACTAGTACAAGAGCTAAGGGGGTTGTAGCTCCCTTCCAGAAGAGTCTGGAGAACGAGAGAAGGTTGTAGCCTTTTGCAAGTAGAAGCCTACTTACTGGTATAAGACTGCACCAGTATAGAATAATTGTAAAAAGAAGTTTCTTATTAAAAAGAAGATTGAGAGGACTTGCAGGAGGTGGTTTTCACCCACATTGGGTTTCCACCTTACATCATGGTGTTCATGTGTGCTTCTTGTGTGTGATGATCTGTTCTATTTTACTGCACTTGTTAACTATTCATAAAGTTAATAAAGTTCTAATGCACTAACTAAAGATCAACAATTTAATGGATTAACTGAATCATAACTTTACTGGATATACGCTAGTTGCATTAGACACGGTTGCGTATACACGCAGTTTGACTTAACTGAAGTAGCGTATATGAATCTGAATATGGAAATGAAAAAGTTTTATTGATTTATAACACTGATTCACCCCCCCTCTCAGTATTATTTCCAACAATTGGTATCAGAGCATGTCCTTTGGTAGAAGCTTGATCACTTAAAGGAGATCCATAGATCAATGGGAAAGAAGCTTAAGAAGAAAGCGCATAAGAAGAAGAAGACATCTCAGAAGAGCTATGACAATGGGAGAATCGATTGGGGAATATGTGGAAGAAGCACTTCAGATTTAGAATCACTTCAGAATGAAGATGAACTATCAGGTATGAATTTGTTATCCTCGGATACATTTATTCATCCATTTGGAGATGATGAAAGTGATAGCGAAACAACTGAATTTTCTATTATGGGTGAGCAAGAAAGACATCAAATAGGGCAGAATTTAAAAGGCTTACAGACAAAATTAGAGATTAAGAAGATCTGTTGAACAAAAGGGAATGTGCCTTTAAAGAAGAAGCTACCAAACTAAAAGCTCAACTAGAGGAAGGAAACAAGGTAAGGAAGTTATTCAAGGAAAAGGAAGATCAATGTCAAAAAATGCAGGATGAAGTGACATCATTAAGAAATGAAGTAAATGAACGGAGCACAACAATCAAGAAACTCAGAGAAAGATCCAGTTACTATGAAAGGCTTGAAGCTATGATCCTCTCTCTAAATGAAGATCTTGAAGAATCAAAGAATCAGAATAAAGATCTACTCCAAGCTCTTGAAAAACAAGAAAATGAAGTTCTTGAATTAAGACATCAGTTGGAAGAAGGAAGAAAAGCTAAAGAAAACATGAAGAAGCAGTATCTTGAGAAGGAAGAGAAACATCAGGTTGAGGTAAACATTCTAAATGATAAATTAGAAGAAAAAGATAACCTCTTACGATTTCAAGATAGTAGTAATATCTTGGATGATATTCCTAGTAGTCAAAGGTCTCCTGCTATCAAAACTAGTCTTGGTTTACATGAATCTGTTGAAGGACAATCTAGTTCACAAAGTAAGACAAAGGACTCTAATGCAAAATCTAAAATGCGCAACATGGAGATGAGATGTCAACCCCATCAACAACGAAGGAAAGAAATTCTTCAAAGAAAATCTTTTACTCCTCCGATGAATAATGTTGAATGTTATATATGTCATAATCTTGGACATGTTGTAGCCAGATGTAGAAGAAGAATGGTTCAAGACCATCACACAGAAATATCATCACATTCCAAGTACTTTAAGGGATATTGCTTTGCTTGCAATATGTTTGGTCATAGAGCTATTGATTGCTATAGAAGGAATATGAAACATGTAAGATGTTATGCATGTAACAAGCTTGGACATACAACAAAGGAATGTAGGAACAAAGTACGGGCACCATACCAAAAGGATAAAACATCATCACACTTGAAGATATGGAAGAAGAAGGAAGTACAGTTAGAAAGATGTCGCACAACACAATATACAAACATAACAGACTCAGAGGGAGCTGAAAGTGTAAACCTTCAGTGTCCTAAATCTCATATGCAAGTTTCAGAAAGGGAAGTCGCGTATATATGCGTGTTAGTCACTGCATAGTCGCGTATATGTTAGTTTGAGGAAAAGAAGTGGGACATGCTCAGGAAAAAGGGTCTAATATCATTCAGTCCATTATTTGCTCTATTTGATAATGGTTACAATCAGCTAATGATGTGTGGAAATGTCTTGATACTCATAAGATGTTTAGATGTGTTTTTTGATCCTAACTTGATGATGCTAATGTCTTGATACTTCTTGCTGATATATGCATGATCAGATCTGACAGTAAACAGATGGCACAGGTTTAGGGGGAGTTTATGTTTTGAATAATGCATTGTTGGCATTATGGTTGAAAGTCCTTGGTAATGATGCTTATGATACATCTTGCTATGATATGGTTATGATTTGTCCATGACAAAATCTCATATGATTCTTGGGGTTACATAGTTGATGTTCAGATTAGATTTGTGGTTGATTCTATGATGATGCATATATGGTGCTTACATGAGGAGAAGTACAAAGCTTGAATACAAAACTTCATTACTTGATGATGGATCACTCATATGCTGCTATCGTCATATCCATAAATATCATATAATACAATTATGATGCATGATTCCTATAGTTCTTGACACTCATGTGGATGAGGATTGTTGTTGTTGATGATATCAAGAAGTCTTCACAAATGATCTTGAGCTCAAGATACATAGTGCTGGATACATGGATGATTACTCAAAGTTGCATTGTTGGAGACATGATGATGATGAGTTCTTATCTATATGATGATAGGTTGATACTTACATATGTTGATGAAGATGTGCTAAAGTGATGATACATGGATGATATATAAGATTATAAGATGGCTATGATGCTTTTCACATATGATATAATGTGAATGATTTGTATGTCATATATAGAATTCATTCATGAAGGCTATGATAATGAAGGATGAGTTGATATCTATATGCAAACATACCTTGTTATAGGTTGATGACTTCTACACTAATGAACATATACAGGTTGCTAGTCTAGATGCTGTTGTCAGATGATTATGGAGCATATCATACATTGTGTATGATAGTTGTTGATCACTATCATGATCTTCTTTAGATGTTTGTTCTTTGCTATAAATGTCATGTAAAGGTCATATCAAGACTCATGATGTAATAGTTTGTCTCTATCTATTGTAGTCCTTTGATGAATCCCTTTTGGTCATATGATGTAATTTGTACCCCCACTATGCATGGGAAGGATGATGTAATATTTTAGTCATGTACAAACATTTGGTATCTGGTGTATCCCCACTTGGTTGGGTGGATGAGTCAATATTGGTATATCCCCACTGGGTTGGGAGATGGATGTATGTATGAGTCTTTGGTGATAGGAAGGTCATTTATGATCAAGTCATTTCTTCTTGTAGAACATCTTTTTGCAGACCTTGCTTACAGCCAGGGGGAGCATGAGCATCACACTTCAACAAAGAAGATATTTCAGCATATACTGAGAAGAGAGCATGGACAGATTAGTACACCTTGGCATATACAAAGGGGGAGCTCATTCAGAGATTTCAGCAGGTACTCAGGGGGAGTATGGACAACGAAATGTTTATCAAGGAAAGAGAATATCTTGGTCCGCCCTTTGTCCTTGATGTCAAAGAGGGAGAGTGATTTGGTATTGTTTCCATCAAGTCCAAAGGGGGAGATTGTTGGCATTATGATGCATGTGTTGTACTTGATGGCAACCTACTCATAGAAGAACAACTCACTTATATAAAACTAGATGAATCTTCAGAAGAGATATCATATGTGACAGAATACATGGGATGCAGGACAGCTTAAAGGACAGTTCTTAGCATGACAAGTTAGCTTTTCCATCAAGTCCAAAGGGGGACATTGTTGGCATTATGATACAAGTGTTGTCCTTGATGGCAACTCACACAGATGACAGATCATAGTGCAGCAGGTTAGTAGCAAAGAATTGATGATCAAATTACAAAGAATGAAGAAAGAAGAGTATATACGCAGGTTCACTATATACAAAGGTATGTATACACGTGGGATAACTGATCAAAAGGCGCGTATACGTATGCACGCACTTTCATGTAGAGAAAAGCGCGTACATGTGGAAAATTTATGTTTGGTCCATGGTATTTAGTCTGACATATTTGATCCTATGGTTTTGGTCCTTGGTATTGCATCCAAAGTGTTGATCTCAGGTATTTGGTCCAAGGTATGGATTATTTATGGTTTTGGACCATGGTATTAAGTAAGGCCTAAGACTGTAAAAGGAGAAGAAGATCATTAGGCAAAGGCAATTGAGAAAGTCTTGAATATCTGATGAAGTATGAGATCTAGTATGCAGGTTATGGGTTCATGATGCTTTTCTTGATCTAAGCTAAGGAGTAATCTCAATGGTAGATGGAGAATAAGATCTAAGGATAGATCGGGATCTAATGGCTTGGAATGAATCATCTCTATACGGTTTGGTCTTGCGTATTCTAGATCTGTATACTGACGCATGTAATGATCTGATCTGGATATAACTTAATTTTGAAATAGCTGCAACTCATGAATGAATATTTATAGATGTATATGTTGGTTGACTATGATAGAAGTGCATACATACGCAAGTTAGATATATCTAAGTAGCATATATCAAATGAGCTATGTTGTTTGAAGTTACAGGTGTTTTTGGTTGTTGATGAGTTATGATGACTGTTTATTCGGTTTCGTTGATTGTGTTTAGCTTCAATGTTTATGGATGAGATCTATAATGGATCAGGATCATAATGACTTATCTTTATGTGATCTGATGGACTAGATCTATTTTCTAACATATGAATTATCCTTGTATATGTAATGATCTGAGTATGTTTGAAGTCAGGAAGTGCAGTGAAGTTATGAATAAGTGATTAATGACATATATGTTGGTTAGCTTTGGTGAAGTTGTGTATACACGCTGGTTCGACACTTCCAAGTAGCGTATGCACTCTGATGCATGATCTTTGATGATACAGTTTGATTTGAACGTTGTTGCAGAGTTCTGTGTTCTGCTCTGTGTTATGGTGACTGCAGTTTGTTTCAATGATTCAGTATTGGGTGATTCAGATATTGATGATGCTAGTGTTGATTTATTTTGAGCTTTAATGATATTAATGGGTCCAGTATGAAAATTGGATGAAACGTGGCCTTCAGATTATGGTGTTATGGTTCAGGAGTATCCAGTCTGAAAATTTATGAAACGTGGTACCTGGAGGAAGAAAGAGGAGGTTGTTGCCTTCTGTAGGCCAGCACCTATGTACTAGTACATAAGCTAGTACAAGAGTTAAGGGGGTGGTAGCTCCCTTCCAGTAGCAGCTGGAGAACAAGTAAAGTTTGGAGCATTTCAGCAGGCCGGAACCTACGTACTAGTAAATGGATCGACTAGTACAAGAGCTAAGGGGGTTATAGCTCCCTTCCAGAAGAGTCTGGAGAACGAGAGAAGGTTGTAGCCTTTTGCAAGTAGAAGCCTACTTACTGGTATAAGACTGCACCAGTATAGAATCATTGTAAAAAGAAGTTTCTTATTAAAAAGAAGATTGAGAGGACTTGAAGGAGGTGGTTTTCACCCACATTGGGTTTCCACCTTACATCATGGTGTTCATGTGTGCTTCTTGTGTGTGATGATTTGTTCTGTTTTACTGCACTTGTTTGCTGTTCATATGGTTAATAAAGTTCTAATGCACTAACTAAAGATCAACAATTTAATGGATTAACTGAATCATACGTTTACTGGATATACGCTAGTTGCATTAGACTCAGTTGCATATACACGTAGTTTGACTTAACTGAAGTAGCGTATATGAATCTGAATATGGAAATGAAAAAGTTTTATTGATTTGATAATACTGATTCACCCCCCCCTCTCAGTATTATTTCCAACAAATTCTATCCCATATGAGCTCATAGCTACTATGTGATTTACCTGTACTTTTCTGCTAAAAATATTTGCAACCATGTTCTCTTTACCCTTGATGTACCTAATCTCGAAATAAAATTCACTGATTGTGGCCAGCCATCTAGCTTTCCTGGCATTCATATTCTGTTGGTTAAATAGGTACCTTAGCCCACTATGATCACTCATCAATACAAACCTCATACCAAGAAGATAGTGTCTCCACATCTTCAATGCATGGAAAATTGTTGCCAACTCAAGATCATGCATAACATAATTTTTCTAGTGCTAATTCAATTTCCTTGATTCATAGCACACTACATGTCCTTCTTGCATAAGGACCCCTAAAAGTCATTTCTTGCAAGAATTTGTGCACACCATAAACTATTTGTTTGAATCTATGATATTTAGAACCAAAGAATTTGTAAACAACTGCTTCATCTTCTCAAAACTAGTTGCAAATTATTTTTTCCATTCAAATTTCTTACCTTTTCATTGCAAGGATGTAATAGGATAGCAAATGCCTGAAAATTTCCTGATTAAACTCCTATAATATCTTTCTAACCATGAATTATCTGACCTCATCCACATTCCTAGGAGTTTCCCATTCCATGGTAACTCTTATCTTTTCTGGATCCACTGTTATGCCGTCCATAGAAGCCACATGCCCTAAGTAATGTACCTTTGTCTGAAAGAAACTGCACTTACTAATATTAGCAACACAATTAATGTTGTCTTAGAAATCTCAATACTATTGTTAAGTGTATGACATGTTCTTTCTCATTCTTAAAATATATCAATATATCATCAATAAATAAAATAACAAACTTGTCCAGATAAGGACATAATACACTATTCATCAACCACATAAAAGTAGATGTTGCATTAGTCAAATTGAAAGGAACTACAATAAACTCATAATGTCCATACCTGGTTTGAAAAGCAATCTCGTAGTTGTCATCTTCTTTAATGCGTACCTAATGATATCCTAATCTCAAACCAATCTTCAAGAACACAGTTACTCCCTTCAATTGATCAAACAAGTCATCAATCATCAAAAAAGGGCATATGTTCTTGATGATTACCTGGTTTAACTTCCTTTAATCAATGCATAATCTAAGAATACCATCCTTCTTCTTCACAAACAACATTGGTGCACACTAAGGCAACACACTTGGCCTAATGTATCCCTTGTCAAGCTTTTCCTTCAACTACAACTTCAATTCCACTAGCTTTGGTGTGCTCATCCTGTATGGTGCTTTTAATGTTGTTGTTTCCCCTGGTACCAACTCAATATAAAATCCCACTTCCTTGTGAGGTGGAAAACCTAAAATTCCTCATGGGAATACATCCTGGAACTGCAACAAAACCTAATACTTCTTCAAGACATCTGCACCCTCAACTTCCCTACCTTTTTCACCAGAAATATGTATTGCAAATAATACACATCCTTTTCTGCGACTATACGTGGCCTGCATAGATGTAACCATACTCACTAATGTTTCCTTTTTCTTACCTTGCAAGGTTATTTGTTCTCCATTGTCATCCATACACTCAATTTCCTTTTCATAGCAATCCACCTTGGCCTCATGAAGATACAACCAATCCATACCCAACAACATATTGTATGATCCCAACGAAAGTACATTAAGATCCGCTGATGTAGGCATACCATTCAACTCAAATGCACAAGCTCTTACCCAATGATGAACCCTTTCCTTAGTACTTGTAGCCAACCGCACTAACCAAGACTCTACATACACTTCTTTATTCAAACCACACTTATCCACTAGGTCAGGGTTAACATAACTATAATTAGATCCAGGGTCAATCAAAATAGAAACAAAATGACCATAATACTTACCATCCATATCAATAATAGATGCTTGGTGATCCACCTGCATAATATCCAATGCTGTATAAATCCAATGAATACTCTATCCAACATCCCCCACTGTCTGTGCCTCCTCCTACGAGGCTTTCCACCACAATTCCAACACTATAAGGTCTTCCTTCCATCACCCTTGTTATCCTCCTCATACTGAAATCCCTATCCTCTGTCAGATGCATTGACCTTATTGTGTGATGCTTCATTATCTTTATTACATGCGTCTTGAGGTCTTGTTCGCTTCTTATCCCACTTTCCCTTATTCTTATCATTACCTTTCCAATCCTATTTAGATTTAGACCTATGCTTTGATAGCTCATAACAATTCTTCAACTTATTTATGCCTTCCTCCAATGATCTAGGATTATCGAACTCAATATGATCTTTGAAAGCTACTAACAACCCTTTGATGAATCTCTGAATCTTAGCTTTCTCCAGTTTCAAATAACGAACATACCCTAACAACTCCAAGAATCTACTAGTATACTCCTCATCGGTCATAGATTCCATCTTCAACTCATAGAACTCCTTTTCCCTGTCACCATAGTCTCTCTTATATAAACACTTTTTCCTAAAAAGTCTCTTGAACTCACTCCAAGTCAACTCCTCTTCCTAAATACCTCTGACATTCTTTACATCTTCCCACCAATTTTTTTATTTACCTTTAAGACTAATCATAGCTATTCTAGCCTTCATGTTCTCTGAGTAATCATGTAACCAGAATAAATTATTCATCTCAATCAACCACGCTTCTACATCTTGTGACTTCTTCATTTCTCCATCAAATATAGGTGGTTTTTCTTTCTTTAACTCATCCAAAAAATATCCCCTGTCACTCCTCTTGTAAGAATGATAGAGATGTTGACCATGGTACCAATATGAACCAAAACTAGAGTAAATGCCATGTCTATTGCCTCATCTATCAGGTGTATCCAAGAACCTACCATCTCTAATGGTATCATCTTTATCTGACATGTGCCCACCATGCGACCTACTACCATATGCTCCATTAGTCCTGTCCTCTTGTCCATGAATGATCCTAAGTGGTTCTTGTATCTGCAAGTCTGACAAACTCTGAAAGATAACTGCATTGACCTCTGCTTATTTCTCCTGTGCCCTAGAAATTCTCTCTTGTGACTGAATTATTCTATCGTTATCTCTTTACAACCTCTTATCTCTACCTTCAAACTTCTCAAATTGTTTGCTATGTGAAGGGAGTACTCATCACCATGTTTCTCATCTGATCTGTAGAGAGAGTCACGTGAATTTTAGTCCACCAATTTTCTTGTCATGTTTGATCTTCTTCCTATAAACATACTATTTCAGATAAACCAAACATAAACATAATCAAATGTGCCTTAGTGAAGTTCAGAGGAGGATATCTCGTCTACAAGATCAATCCAGATTAACACAATGCATGTATAAACATAATCATATCAATATGACAACATCATGCATGACAACACCAACTACATACCATGACCTCATGCATGACAACCATGCCCACACAATGCATACATAACAACATATATACACTGACATGTATAACATTAGATATACATTCGACATGCATTCATGCCAGACACATCCCAACAACACTTCATCAGATTCTACATGACAACACAACTGTAATAATGACTACCACCATGCATACATAAAAATAAAATACACAACCTACATCATGCATGACAACACATTCCATCCATCTAGTCTAAGGGTTGAACCATGCTCTGGTAGCACTCTGTAACACCCTCCTCCAACACTTACCCAAGCTTATTGGTACATTGGAGTAAATATATGATGAAGGGTTACTATGATATGATTGGAATTCCTAAGTGCAGTTAAGGAAGTGGAACTGACAAACAAAAACTTTAGTAACCTCCCTCAGGTGCTACGGGATCCTCAGGAGCTAACCAACCACTCTAGGTGCCCAACCTCTGAGTTAACTTAGATTTTCACTGACCCGAGCTCTCAGTCTCTCCCATAACAAGACAAGAAAGTGGTTGATACCGTTCAGTCACTCCCATAAGTTGACATCCAAAAAAATGTATACATTTTCACCAGGTTCTATGCCTGTGACCGCGAGATTTGAGGAACTTTTTTAGGGCTAGGACTCAAACCTCTACCCATAACTTAATGAAATACTGAGGAATGATAAATAACATAGAGACAAAGCCTTTAACTCAAAAATCCATCAAGGACTTAACCTGAACCATCCTAACCATGACAGACATTTCATTATACACATCATGACCATGTAATCTATAGGTGACAATTACACATATGAACAAAGGGGTCTCACTCTTATCTGAGAATTGTCAAAAAGGTTTGATGCCCTCTCACAATAGGTGCATTATCATTATTAGGGCATACATTCATTAAAATTTCATTTACTAGCTAAAACTTGATGAGAGCCATAAGTCAAGTCTATCATAAAACCACGCCTATAACCAACATATAACTAGAATCACAATAATGATAAAACAACCATCAAATCCACATGATAGAAAATACATTTTCTCATGAAATACAAGGGAAAAGGAGCTCTTATTATCATATGCAAAAGCCAACCGAGCTAGGGACTTCTACATACCACTCGACCATAGATTGGCCTGAACCAAATCTATCTTTCATCCAATCACTCCTCCATATTCCAAGCATGAATGTGGGATCTCATAGAAATAACCAACCAAAACCAAACAAGGGCTTCCAGAGGCCAAACTACCTCAACCCTAAACCAGTGATTCCACATCATGGTCGGACATCACCATCACTAGACCGGTCTCTACCCAAGCTGTCTAGGGCTCCAAAGCATTTGTTCAAACCTGACTCCAGGACTAGTAACTCAACCCATAGCTACCGTAGGGCCCTAAAGTGTTTGTCCAACAAGACTAGTAACTCAACCCACCAAGGGCTCTAAAGCATTTTTCCAACCAAGGCTTCCAGGACTAGTAACTCAACCCAAGTTGTTCCAAGGCTTCCATAATGTTTGTCCAACCAAGGCGCCAGGAACTAATAACTCAACCCAAAACCATAAGGAACATGAGCACCAATCAGAAAACAAAAGGGGAAAACCACCAACACCATGGCTATCCAAGAAATGGAAAGTCTAGGAAAACCATTGTCAACCCAGTAAATCCTCCATGCCAATGATAGATCATAACCAAATAACCACATGCATACACCATGCATGCCAATGATAGATCATAACCAAATAACCACATGCATACACCATGCATGCCAATGATAGATCATAACCAAATAACCACATGCATACACCATGCATGCCAAAACTAGAAAGGAAATCTTACATGCAACTAGGTACCTGCAAAGTAAACCCACTTTCCTCTTGCACTTTCCTACTATTCCTTTTCTTCTTGCTTCAAATCCAAGACATGCCACAATTCTCTAAGAATGCTCCAAGAAAACTCTAAGTGTGCAAGAGTATGAGAGAAAGAGAATAGAATAAATATCTCCACCATAGAATTGTCAAAAGTTGTGAACTGATCCTCAGAAACCTTTTTATCATTGAGGCCTCTATTTTCTTCAATTTTCTCTATTTTACTTCAATTTCCTCCTCACGTCTAGCCTATGACCTTTCACCTTCCTTTTCTCTTATTTTTCATTATTTTCATAAATAAAATGCCAATTAATTCCACTTTTCCATTGCCAATGCCTTTTCTAATTTCCATAGCCATTTATTAATCACAAGTGATCCCCATCACTATGTTTTTTCCCAAAATTTATCTTGGAATATGTGTCCCATTACCCTAGTCTTATTTTGCCTTTATTAACTTTATTACATCGGTTTTTAACCAAGGTTTTTACAATATTCATTGATGATATATTGATATATTCTAAGAATGAGGAAGAGCATGCAGAACACTTAGTAGTAGTGTTAAAATTGTTGAGAGAGAATCAGTTGTATGCTAAGATTAGCAAATGCAGTGTCTTTCAGAAAGAGGTACATTACTTGGGACGTTGTTTCCAAGAAATGAATAACAGTGGATCTAGAAAATATCACAACTATCATGGAATGGGTAGCTCCTAGGAATGTGGATGAGGTTAGATCATTCATGGGGTTAAAAAGTTATTACATGCGGTTCATCACAAAATTTTCATAGATTTCCTATCCTATTACATCATTGCAAAAAGGAAAGAAATTTGAATGGAGAGAGGAATGTGTAGCCAATTTTGAGAAGTTAAAGCAATTGCTTACAAATGCTCTAGTTCTAAAAATTGTGGATCCTAATAAAGAGTTCGTGGTGTGCGCAGATGCTTGTAAGAGAGGACTTGGTGGATTCCACATGCAGGAAGGACAAGCAGTATGCTATAATTCAGGGAAACTAAATTGACACATGTAAAACTATGTGACTCGCAATATTGAGTTGGAAATGATCATTCATGTATTGAGTATGTGGAGGAACTATCTTCTTGGTAGGAGATTCATTATGATGAGTGATCATAGTGGACTGAGATACTTGTTTGATCAACCTAATTTGAATGCTAGGAAAGATAAGTAGTTGACTACACTCAATTAATTTGACTTTGAGATCACGTACGTTAAGGGTAGAGAGAACAGGGTTTTAGATGCTCTTTACAGAAGAGTACAGGTAAATCACATAACAACTATGAGTTCATATGGGACAAATTTTCAAGATCAGATATTATAGGCAGGACAACAACATGACAAGTACCGGGAGCTTAAGCATAGGTTATAATAGGGTACAAGTGTTCAAGATGTGGATTATCATCTTACAGTAGACGGTTTGGTCAAGTTTAGGGACAAGATATTTGTACCAGACAATAGTGAACTAAAGAAGATTATCTTGTGTGAGTTTCATGTAAAGACAAATTCAAGTAATCTAGGATATCAAAAAACTTTGATAGCTGTGAAGAAGTTTTATTATTGGCCAAACTTGAAAAAGGAAGTGGCTATGTTTGTGGCTAGGTGCTTGGATTGTTAACATGTAAAAGCAGAATGTAAGCATCCAAGTGGTTTATTACAACTGATTTTGATGGAGTGGAAATGGGAGGTCATTTCCATGGATTTCATTACAGGTTTTTTCAAGACATATAGAAAGCATGATTCCATCATGGTTATGGTTGACAGGTTGACCAAGAAAACTCACTTCATTCTAATGAATTCTACGAATTTATTTAGTGAGGTATCTCAGGTCTTGATCAGGGAAATAATGAGATTGCATGATATTCCTAAGAAAATTGTATCCAATAGAGATGTCAATCTCACTTCTAGGTTTTGGAAGGATTTGTTTGCAAGTTTGGGTACAAAGTTGGCCTTCAGTATAACTTATCATCCATAGAAAGATGGATAGATAGAGAGGGTCAAAAAGATAGTAGAAGATATGTTGAGTATGTATGTGATGCATCAGTAGAGGAGGTGGGAGGAGTATCATCCACATGTATAGTATGCTTACAATAATGGGTATCAGGAGTCACTAAGGATGAGTTCATTTAAGGCACTTTATGGGTGGAGTTGTAATACTCCCATCAACTAGAGTGATACAATGAACATGGTATTGATAGGAATGGACATGTTGATAGAATTGGAACATGAAATGGAGGTTATCAAGAAGAATATAAAGGCAACACATGATAGAAGGAAAATTTATGCAGACAACATAGGGCATTTAATAAGTTTCAGGTTGGGGAGCAAGTGTACTTGCACACCAAACCCAAGAATAGATCCTTAAGGATTGGGTCATGTGCCAAGTTGGCATGTCGATATTGCGGGCCTTTCGAGATCCTTGAGAGGATTGGATCAGTGGCCTATAGAATTGCACAACTTCCAACAGTGAAAGGTCATGAAGTTTTCCATGTTTCATTTCTTAAAAGATATGTGAAGGATGGTGATCATGTGATTGACTGGTTTGTATTGCAAGTGGAGCTAGAAAGAGAATTCCAATTGGAACCTCAATGCATTTTGTAGAGAAAGATGCTCATGCTCTGGAATTGAGAGATAGAGCAAGTTAAAGTGTAGTGGAAGTAATTTGGGACCAACGAAGCTACATCGAATATTTTTTATCAGATGTGAGCTATGTATCCTTCACTTTTTGTCATTTAAGGTAAAGAAATTTTGGTATATGTATATGGATGTAAATACCATGATGAGTTGTGTTATAAAGCTCCAATAAGCAGTATGGTTGTCATGTTTGTCATGCTGGTATTTCTTTTCAATAGGTTGTTCATTGTAAATATTGCATTGAGTTAAGTTATAAAGATCCATGGGAAATATGTTTTGGTTTTTAATGGTTTTGTTGGTCATATGTGTCATAGAACATCGAGGATGGTGTTCCCCTAAGGGGGAGGTGTCTTTAATAGCATTGGGTTAAAATTTCATGTAATAAAGTTAATAAAGGAAAATTAAGACCAAGGTCATGGGACATGTCTTCCAAGATGAATGTTGGGAAAAAAATCATAATAGGTATCACTTGTTGTTTAAATCTAAGGAAATTGGAAAAGGAATTAGTAAAGACTTTGGAAAGACAAAAGGCATTAATTGACATTTTATTTATGAAAATAAAGGAAAATTGGAGAAATTTGAGATGAAAGGTCGCATGTTTGCATGGGAGGGAAATTGAAAGGAAAATAGAGGAAAATGAATAAATTAGAGGCCTAAATCATAAAAAGGCTACTGAGGATCATCTCACATCTTTTTTTCATTAGAACTTTTATCAATTTCATTTTGGATCTCTCTCTATTCTCTGTATTCTCTCATAATCTTGCACACCCATATCATTCTTGGAGCACTCTAGCATTGGAGAAAGGAAGGAAAAGGAAGGACAAGAAATTAAAGGAAAGCAAGGGAAAAGTAAGGACAAGGTGGATCAAGAAACTTCAATAGGAATGCTTGTAGGTAACAGGTTTCATGCATGATTTCCTAGCTTCTTGGTGAATGCGTGGTACATGCATGTGTGTATTTGGTTCTCTTGTTGTCATTAGCATGGGTTTTGTTAGGTGTGATAGTGGTTTTATCCTTCCATTTCCATTTCCAGATAGCCATGGTGTGATGGGGTTCATTCATTTGGTTGAGATTTGGATTTCCAAATGGTTTTGGAACCGGGTGAGGTGGTCTCAAGAAAAATCCCAAGGGCGTAGAATCCCTTGACCAGTTTTGGTGGAATTGCGGTAAAGCCTGAGGGCGGAGACATGCAAATTCCTTAAGGTATTGGTGAAGAAATATGGAGGCATCCAAGCTTGTTTCAGGCCTAGGAATCCCTTGACTAGTTTTGACAACATTGCTGTAAAGCCTGGTAGTGTATGTTCTTGTTTTGGGGCTAGTGATCCCTTGACCAGTTTGTTGGCATTATGATATAAGTGTTGTCCTTGATGGCAACTCACTCAGAGATAGGTACAAGTGATGGCAACTTGATCAGAGGACAGATCTCAGTACAGCAGGACAAGAAAGAGATATATGCAGGTTCATTAAGGAAAACCAGCGTGTACACGCAGGTTGGCTTCAGTAAAAGCGCGTACATGTGAAAAGTACCTTTGGTCCGTGGCGGTTAGTCCTTGGAAGTTGTGCCTATGGTTTTGGACCATGGTGTCTCGACGGGCATGTCGATCCCTAGTTTTGAAGTTGATGGTATTGTGTTACTATGGTTTTGGTCCGTGGTATTGTGAAGTGCCTAAGGCTATATAAGGAGAAGATCATTAGGCAAAGTAGTGTAAGTGATGTGTGTCTGATGAAGTGAGAAGATCTGGTATTGTTGGTTATTTGTTCGAGACGCTTGGCAAGTGTCGGATCTGACAGCGAAGGTATAAGTAATTATTTCTAGATCTGCACGCGGGTTGCCTTTGGAGAAAGTGCATATACACGCGGTTTTGGTATATCGAAGTAGCGTATGCATAATAAGATTTGATATTTCAGGTTGCTGTTGATTCTGGTGGTTGTTGCAGAGTTCTGGGTTTTGGTTTGTGTTTTGTGTTCTTGATGACAGGGTTTCAGTGATTCAGTATTGGGTGATCTAGAGAATTATGATGCAAGTATAAGTTGATGATTGTATTGCAGCAGTGTTTGTTTTATACTCATGGATCCAGTCTGAAAATTGATGAAACGTGGTCCCTATAGGAAAGAAGGTTGTAGCCTTCTGTAGGGTCAGCACCTACGTACTAGTAAATGGATCAGCTAGTACAAGAGCTGAGGGGGTTGCAGCTCCCTTCCAGAAGTAGTTGGAAAACGAGAGAGGGTTGTAGCCCTCTGCAGGTTGTAGCCTGTGTACTGGTATAAGGCTGCACCAGTACAAAAGATTGTAAACTGAAGTTTCTTATTAAAGAAAGAAAGAGACGACTTGCAGCAGGTGGTTTTCACTCACATTGGGTTTCCACCTTATATCATGGTGTTCATGTGTGTGGCTTTTATGTGATGATCTGTTCTGTTATACTACACCTGTTTACTGTCAATGTGGTTAATAATGTTCTGATGCATTTACTGAAGATAAGCTAACTGAATCATAAGATTTCTGGATATACGCTAGTTGCTTTAGACACAGTAGCGTGTACACGCTAGTTCACTTAACTGAAGTAGCATATATGTTTCTGAGCATGAAATTTGAAAAGTTTTATTGATCTGATAATACTGATTCACCCCCCCCTCTCAGTATTATTTCCAACAATTGGTATCGGAGCAGTTTCTTCAGAGGAAGCTTGATCGCTTGAAGGAAAAGATCCATCAGAATGGCTAATCCAGAAAGAGAGTCACATATCAGGCCACCAGTCTTTGACGGGAACAATTTTACCCACTGGAAGATAAGAACCACTGCATATCTACAATCACTTGGAGTAGAAGTTTGGGGAATCGTAGAAGGAGGATACAAATTCCCATCAGCAACTCCTACAGATCCAACAGAGAAAAAGCAATATGAGCTTAATGCCAAAGCTGTTACTGTTCTATTGAGTAGTTTGACACAATCAAAATTTATGAAGATCATGCATTTCAAATCAGCTAAGGAAATATGGGACAAAATCGTTACAAGCTACGAAGGAGATGATCAGGTAAAAAGAGCAAAGCTTCAAACTCTCAGAATCCGGTATGAAACTCTTAAGATGCATAGTAATGAAAGCATAGATAATTATTTCCTGCTTATGGATGAGATTGTAAATTGTATGAGGGATCTGGGTGAAGAATTTGAGGAATTTGTCTTAGTTGAAAAGGTTTTGAGATCTCTGTCTGCTAAATTTGATTCTAAAGTATTTTCCATAGAAGAAAAGGAGAATGTGCAGAAAATCACCATGTCACAGCTTCACGGGATCTTAACTGCTTTTGAAATGTGACAAGAGGTACCATCAGAAGCCGCATTCGAAGCGTCAGAGGAAGAAGATGAGGTAAATTTTTTCAAGAATCTTGAACGGGGAACTGGACGGTTCAAAGGTAAGCTACCTTTCAAATGTTTTCTATGTGGTAGAGTTGGTCACTATGCTGCTAGATGCCCTCATAACAAAGGAAAGATATCTGAAGAAGATGGTAGAAGCTATTATACCCATATTAAAAGTTCATTCAATGATAGTGAAGATATTAGAAGTCTCATGGCACATGAAAAAAATAATGCTTCATCCAATAATAGTGAAGATATTAGAAGTCTCATGGCACATGAACAGAAGAATGCAGAAACTAAAGAAGTTACCAAATTAAACGAACAATTGGAGACAGAAACGAGGGTAAGGGAGCAATTGCAGGATATAGTAAAGGATCAGAGCATAACTATTCAGAGACTTGAATCAAAGATCCTCTCTCTAAAAGAAGATCTTAAAAAATCAAGAGAACAGAACAGAGAAGCTCTTGAAGATCAAGAACATGAAGTGATCAAACTAAAGCAACAAGTGGAAGAAGGAAGAAAAGTTGAAGAAGACCTAAGGAATCAATATCTGAAAAAGGAAGAACAACATCAAGTTGAGGTAAATATCTTGAAAGGTAAATTAGAAGAAAAGGATAAGCTTTTACGATTTCAAGATTGTACTAAAGTCTTGGACGATATTCTTAATAGTCAAAGGTCTCCGGCTATCAAAACTGGTCTTGGTTTTCATGAATATGTTGAAGGTGAATCTAGTTCACAAGGTGAGGCAAGAAACTCTAATGAGAAATCTGAAATGCTCAACAAGGAACAACCAAGGAAAGAAATTCCTCAAGGAAGATCCCTTACTCCTAACTATGGACGTGATAGACGATTATTTCCTCCACTGAATAATGTTGAATGTTATGTATGTCATAATCTTGGACATGTTGCAGCCAGATATAGAAGTAGAATGGTTCAAGACCATTACAAAAGATCATCGCATCCCAGGTATTTCAGAGGATATTTCTTTGCCTGCAATGCATATGGACACAAAGCAATTGATTACGATAGAAGGAACATGAAGCATGTAAGCTGTTATACATGCAACAACTATGGGCATAAAGCAAGGGAATGTAGGAGCAGATTTCAAAATTCAAAACAAGAGGACCATACATCATCACAGCTCCAGGAATTGAAGAAGACAGAGACAGAAAGGTGTGGCATAACTCAGACAGCTGTCACAACAGACACAGGGGAATCTGAAAGTGATGAATTTCAGTATTCCATCCTGCATACGCTGATATAATGAAGACAAGTCGCGTATATATGCGAGTTACAGGCTGCAAAGTCACATATATGTAGAAAGGGCAGCAGAACAGACCCAGGAAATGGTTCAATCATGGTTGGCTCAGGCTCAGGGGGAGCATAAAGGGCAGCAGAACAGACTCAGGAAATGGTTCAGTCATGGTTGGCTCACGCTCAGGGGGAGCATATACTTCAAATTATTCATTGTTGGCATTATGGTTGGAAGTTGCTGATGAAACTAAATGATACATCTTGTTGTTTGATCAAAGGAATGGTATTACAGGCTTATGTGTATGGTACAGATCATATATGATAAATGTTAGTTATTGCTGGTCTTAGAACCTGCATCTGCTCAGGGGGAGCATGGATAGATTGGTACACTTTGGCATACACAAAGGGGGAGCACATTTGGAGATTTCAGCAGGTACTCAGGGGGAGTATGGACAACAGAAGGTATACCAAAGAAGAGAATATCTTGGTATGCCCTTTGCCCTTGATGTCAAAGGGGGAGAGTGACTTGGTGTGGTGGTTGCCATCAAGACCAAAGGGGGAGATTGTTGGCATTATGATACAAGTGTTTTCCTTGATGGAAACTCACTCAAAGACAGGTACAAGTGATGGCAACTTGATCAGAGGACAGATCTCAGTACAACAGGACAAGAAAGAGATATACGCGGGTTCATTAAGGAAAACCAGCGTGTACACGCAGGTTGGCTTCAGTAAAAGTGTGTACATGTGAAAAGTACCTTTGGTCCGTGGCGGTTAGTCCTTGAAAGTTGTGCCTATGGTTTTGGACCATGGTGTCTCGACGGGCGTGTCGATCCCTAGTTTTGAAGTTGATGGTATTGTGTTACTATGGTTTTGGTCCGTGGTATTGTGAAGTGCCTAAGGCTATATAAGGAGAAGATCATTAGGCAAAGTAGTGTAAGTGATGTGTGTCTGATGAAGTGAGAAGATCTAGTATTGCTGGTTATTTGTTCGGGACGCTTGGCAAGGGTCAGATCTGACAGTGAAGGTATAAGTAATTATTTCTAGATCTGCACGCGGCTTGCCTTTGGAGAAAGTGCGTATACACGCGGTTTTGGTATATCGAAGTAGCGTATGCATAATAAGATTTGATATTTCATGTTGCTATTGATTCTGGTGGTTGTTGCAGAGTTCTAGGCTAGGGACTGAGAGTGGTTTTCTAGCTTCTGAGCGTCCTTTACTATAGGGTGCTAGTTTATGGTTGGTATGTTTAGTCGTCAGCCCCACTTTCATAAGTGAAGCTTGGTGGCTGGGTCATGTCATAGTAACTCTCATCTCATGTTTACCCTCACCACCCAGTGAATTTGGGTAAATGTGGGAGGAGGTTGTTACAGCAAACAAAATTCAAATTCTTTCATTATCATAGTGAAAATACAATGCATCTCATAGATAGGTGAGCGTGAACACTTAGCTGTAACCGAGCTATATAAGAACCAACCAGTCCAGAGCATCTAGAAAAATATTTCAAACAAACCAACTAGTTATCAACTAACTTCTTAGTTCAAAGTTTCAAACCTAATGCTAAATCCAAAAACAACTAAGAAAAAGTGGCCAAATTATATGGACTTTGTAAGCTCCCGTCTGCCATCAAAATATGCTGGAAAGACTTTATGTAGAATGGACTCAAAGATTATGAAAAAAATGATAACCCTCAGTTCATTTCAAAACATACCTAGAAATAACATCCCATTATAAGTTTCACTCCATGAGATTCTCCACATGAAATAAACATGATAAGTACTAAAGAAAAACAAATATCACAGAGGTATTAACATGCCCAATAATATTTTTCAACTCTTCAAGTTCCTTAAGCTATAAATACCTTATCAAAAATTGATTGTTTATGTAAATGGTGTAGTAATTGATACAAGTAAGTATATCATGGGACTAATAGAGCATATTACACACATATAATGGATGCTAGCACATGATGTTGTATCAATACTTGTCACCCAGAAATGGTATAATGGATGCACATTCTTGGCAATATTATTATATCATCTCTAGTGTAGAGACATTGGCATCATAAACCATGTAGAGTTAAATGATAACACATTTACAAAAGTAGGTTAAACTACACATGACATAACAACATATTGGATTTCGTTTTCGAAAACAAATCATACTATTCACCCAAAATTTCCGTGTAGAAAATCATATGCTAGAACTTAGACTACAACTGATCTAGGTGGATATTGGTGTCCACTTGCCTATTCCACCTAGACCTCATATCGTTTTCATCTGTTTCCTTTTTTATCTTAGCATTTACTATTTTTAGCAGTTTTTCGGGTCCTGAACTTTCAGAGGAGTTTTGACC
The DNA here is from genome assembly GCA_031772625.1 of Pinus tabuliformis. Classification (NCBI taxonomy): domain Eukaryota; kingdom Viridiplantae; phylum Streptophyta; class Pinopsida; order Pinales; family Pinaceae; genus Pinus; species Pinus tabuliformis. The sequence continues at coordinate 977,550,776 of CM062806.1, forward strand.
CCCTAAATGGAATTTTTTGAGGTCTGCAACAAATCCTGTAGTACTTGAAGAGACCCTTCCAACAAGGTACCGTACGTGCCAAACAAAGATAATATGACTACGTTATGACCCCGTGAATTTGGCTACCCAACTAACCCCAATGAGGCCCACAAACTCTTGGTGTTCCATATCCTGGGGTTAGGGTTTTGGTTGTTTAGGGTTTTCCCTTGTTGTTCAATAATAAATAGGCCCTTTAGCCTCATTTTAACATAGTTCAAAGACATGTATCCACCACATCTCTTCTTAGAGGTAAGCTGTTATGAAACCAGCTCAAGAAAAGATAGAAAAGATAGATCAATGCCTTAGAATTCAGCCTCTTCGAGGGGGCAACCTCCTTTACATTACATAAATGAACAATTCTTGGATGATACAAATGACAAAACCTCCTTTCTATATATAGGAGTCTAAGGAGTCACAATATAATCCAGCCGACCTAAAAATAATAATATAAAGCCACAAAAATAACAATAGAGGGATTCTATGGGGCACAAAAATAACAACATGGGGGTAATAGGGGCACAACAATATAAATAAGGGGTATAACTACAATAGTAATGGGGTAATCACTAGTATTATAGGGACCCAACATGCCCCTCTCCTTCAGAAAAGTGTTGTCCTCAATGCTTGAGTAGTTCTGGATACTTTTGCATAAAATTCTCATCCTCCCATGTGGAATCTTCAGCGGATAAGTTCTTCCACTTGATAAGATACTCTGAAATTGATCGATTTCGTAGCTGTCGAGTTCTTGTTTCTGTGACTGCTTCCGGTTCCAATATAATTTTTCCTTCCTCATCAAGTTCTGGCAATATTGTTTGAACTGGGAGCTTGTCGCCTATAACCTTCTTTAAACATGAAACATGGAAAACTGGGTGCAATCGAGAAGCTGCAGGAAGCTCCAATTTGTATGCCATAGTACCAATCTTTTGCAACACCTTGTACGGACCATAATACTTTGGTGATAATTTATTATCCTTCTTAGCTTGCTTGAGGGACATTTGCTTATATGGTTGTAGCCGTAGGAATACCCAATCACCTACATCAAAACTTCTTTCACTGCGATGTTGATCTGCCTGTTGTTTCATTCTATTTTGTGCCAACACGAGGTTATCCTTTAAGAGTTGGAGGACTTGTTGTTGATGTTCGATGTGATGTTCCACTGCTTGAACCTTAGAATTTTCTCTTAAATATGATGTGATGGATGGTGGTTGATACCCATAAAGTGCCATAAATGGGGTCATTTTTGTTGCTGTATGGAAGGAAGTGTTATACCACCATTCAGCCAGAGGCAACCATTTGACCCATTGTGTCTGTTTATCAGATACAAAGCAACGAAGATATCCTTCCAAACATTTGTTTACTATCTCAGTTTGCCCATCAGATTGAGGATGATAAGATGAGCTATGAGCTAACTGAGTACCAAGACAAGAAAATAATTCTGTCCAAAAATTTCCAGTGAAAATGGGATCTCTGTCACTTACAATAATCTTTGGGTTTCCATGTAGCTTTTGAATTGTTTCCATAAATGCAGTAGAAACTGTACTGGCTTTAAATGGATGTGATAATGCACAAAAGTGTGCATACTTGGTAAGTCTGTCAACTACCACCATGATGACACTCTTTCCCTCAGACTTGGGTAAACCTGTGATAAAATCCATTGAAACCTCCTCCCAACGTTGGCTTGGAATGGATAAAGGTTGTAATAGACCCGGTGTCTTAATTGTTTCAACTTTATTTTGTTGGCAAACCAAACATTCCGCCACAAACTTTTGAATATCTGATTTAAGGCCATCCCAAAAAAATTCCTTCTTAACCCTGTGGTAAGTTTTTAAAAATCCTGAGTGCCCTCCTAAGGGAGAAGTGTGCAATTCCATAAGAATCTTTTGTTTTAGCTGGGAATTCTTACAGAGGTATAAGCGATCTTTGTACCATAACGAATCATTTTTCCAGCTAAATGTATCAGACGTACTGGAATCTTGTTGTAGCTTTCGAATAAGTGCCCACACTTCTTCATCATTCTTCCATTCCTCCCTTGCTTCATTTATCCAATCTGGTTGGATAATAGAAATGGCGCACAACAATGCTTCCACATCCTCATCCTTTCTTGAGAGTGCATCTGCCACCACATTTTGCTTCCCTTTTTTGTAGATGATTTCAAAGTCATAACCCAACATCTTTGTGACCCACTTTTGTTGCTCTTCAGAGGATAATCTTTGTTCTAAAAAGTATTTAAGGCTATCATGATCCGTTTTTACCTTGAAGTGTCTTCCCATTAGGTAGGGTCGCCATTTCTTAAGTGCATGGAGTATTGCCAACATTTCCTTCTCATAAATAGCTTTGCTTAAAAACTTTCCCTTGATTGGACGACTTTCAAAAGCAATGGGTCTTTCATCTTGCATTAGAACAACACCAATTCCATTTAAGGTTTTTTTGAAGTCCGGTGTAGCTAAGACCGGTGCTTGGCACATTGCCTCTTTAAGATGTTCAAAGGCCTTTGTTGCTTCCGGAGTCCATGAAAATGCATCTTTCTTCAATAATGTTGTTAGAGGTGCTGCTATTCTCCCATAATTCTTAACAAACTTGCGATAATACCCTGTCAACCCAAGAAATCCTCGCAGATGCTTTATGGATGTGGGGATTTTCCATTCCTTAATGGCTTTAATTTTGCTAGGGTCTACCTTAACTCCTTCATGAGATACAATATGACCCAAATATTCCACCTCCTGGACTCCAAAGAAACATTTGGATCTTTTTGCATATAATTGTTTCTCCTCCAATAGTTGTAGCACCCTGTCAACATGTTCAACATGATCCTTCCAAGACTTGCTGTAGATTAGTATATCATCAAAAAATACTAACACAAATTTTCTAAGGAATGGTTTGAAAATTGAATTCATCAAACCTTGAAATGTTGAAGGTGCATTGGTAAGGCCAAAAGGCATGACCAAAAATTCATAATGACCCTCATGAGTTCTAAATGCCGTTTTCGGAATGTCTTCAATCTTCATTCTGATTTGATGATATCCCGAACGAAGATCCAACTTGGTGAAGTAAATTGATCCATGCAATTCATCCAGTAATTCATCAATGACAGGAATGGGGAACTTATCTTTAATAGTGAGCTTGTTGAGCTCCCTATAATCCGGACACATGCGCCATGATCCATCCTTCTTGTGCACCAATACTACTGGAGCAGAGAAAGAACTTTGACTTGGTTGAATTATACCAGCCTCTAGCATTTCTGCAACCATACGTTCAATTTCACTTTTTTGGACATAGGGATATCTGTACGGCCTGATGTTTGGAGGAACACTTCCTGGAATCAGATGAATAGCATGATCATGATCACGCATAGGTGGGAGACCTTTGGGAGTCTCAAATACCTTGGAATGATTGTCCAGGACTTTTTGGAGATCTGGAGAAATAGATGATTCCAATGTGGAAACATCTAGCGAACATAATTGTGCAATTACACCTCTTTGCTCCTTTTTTAGAAGCTTTGTCATACCATTAGAGCTGATTATCTTTCCTGGTTTCCCTGCAATACCCCTTAATTCAACTTCCTTTCCTTCCGTAGAAAATTTGATGAAAAGTTCTTGAAAATTAAAAGCTATTGTACCCAAGGATTGTAGCCATTGGACTCCTAGTACAACATCAACACCTCCCATTGGAATGGAAAGCATTGGGCTAGTCAATACATATTCTCCCATGGATAGCTTGATATTATGGCACTTTCCAGAGCAATTTATTGTTCCTCCATTTGCAATCATCACTTGACACTCTGGTGCTGGATATAGGAAGCAATTCAATTCTTTTGCTACCCTACAATGAATAAAATTGTGGGTGCTTCCTGAATCAATCAACACTATTACCTTTTTCTTCTTGATTTGTCCTTCTATCTTGATGGTTTGAGGAGTGGTAATTCCCGCCAATGCATTACAAGATATGGTCGGATTTATTTTTTCTTCATCTAGGCTTTGTTCCTGGAGTATATCTTCTTCTTTTGACCTTTCTTGCTCCTTTTCTTCTTCCTCTTCACAATCTATGTAGAATAATTTCTTCTCAGCACACTTATGACCTTTAGTGTATTTGCTATCACAACTGTAACAAAGCCCTTTTGCTCTTTTTTCTTCCAATTGTTGTGGTGTCAACCTTATAGGTTGTGGAAGACTAGGGGCAACAACACTTCCGTCTTTATAGTTGTGAGTGGTATGCTTCCTGGTTGCCATAATTTTGCTTTCCATTTTTCTTGCTAACCTGAATGCCTTCTCTAATGAATCAGGTTCCCAAAGGCGAACATCATGTTGGATATTATCCTTTAAAGACCCTATGAACACATCAATCCTATGCTCCTCTGGAATATCTTTTACCCTTATGTTCAATTTTTGGAACTCCTCAATGTGCTCCATTACTGAACCCTTTTGTTTGAGACTTATCAATTGGCTAAAAAAAGTGTTGCTTTTTGTATCTTCATAATGTGCTATCAATTCTTCCGTAAAAATTGCCCAAGTGATAAATTTTTTACGAGAGCAAAGCCATTGATACCATACAAACTGATTTGGTTCCAAATATACAGTTGCCATACGTACCTTTTGTGCGTTTTGCACATTATTGAGATCGAATAACTACTCCATCTGTAATATCCATGTGGCGGGATCCTTGCCATCAAACTTCCTCATATCGATTTTTGGAATATGGTGGGTCTTTGATCCAACATTAGCATCTATGGAATCATGATTAACATTACTTTTGTTCACATCATGAGTTTCCTTTACAGCCTTTTCACCATTATTAAGTATTTCTTGTAGAAAATTTGTCAAATCTGTCTTCAAATCTGCCATGTCTGTCTTCTAATCTGTCCTCAAATATGTCCTCAAATCATCCATCTTAGCCATTTATCTTAGATTCCACGCCACTTATCTTAGATTCCACGCCACTTATCTTAGCTTCTGTTAGCTTTTGTGAGCGTGACATTTGTTGCACTTGTTCTTGTAATTTTGATATATCATGTAGCATTTCTTCCTCTTCTTCATGAGTCATGCTAGAGCTTTCAGGTTCCTTACTAGGTGTTTGCATTTTCTTTCCTCGGGGCATCAGTTACTGATAATAATGCTTTACTATGCCCTTTGAATTCTGTTAAACCAAGCTTACACAAAAATTAAAAAAAAAAAACTACACACCTTTTTTCACTTTATAGAAGCCTGATATTGAATCTGATGTATCTCTGTAATTTCAGATCATCCAGTTCTGAAATTGTGACCTGTAGTAGCCTTTTGCATCCTCTTTCCAATGCCACAAGTCTGACCCAAATTGGATTCTCCAAGGAAGAGTTATGTGAAATCTCCCACAGTGACTTGCTTTTAGACTAGTTCAGTAGAGTGAACTTGTACGACGTGCCACGAGTCACTGTTTCAACTTTTGAATCTGAACCACACATACAAGAAACTTCAGTCTGTTCTCTTTCTTTACCTTCTTACGAAATTTCAATCCAATCCTCAGAGAGAAAGTTATGACGATTTTCTCCAGGTCACCTGTTTTGAATGTAATTCAGGAGTCTGCAAAAAGACCAACTTCCTCAGATCATATCTCCACAAATAGCACGCAAAAAGCTCTGAAATTCGGATCCAAGGTTCAGCACGATTTGTCACCTGTTTTGAGTGTAATTCAGGAGTCATCAAAAAAACCAACTTCCTGAGATCATATCTCCGAAAATATCGCGCGAAAAGCTCTGAAATTCGGACCCAAGGTTCAGCGCGATGTCTTCTCAAACGGGTTTTTTTTGCGACTTCTGAAACATCACAGAAAAAAAGTTATAGCGAAAATGCCACGATGACCTGTTTGGAGCAGCGAAACCCTAGAATCCAAAGCTCTGATACCAAATGTTATGAAACCAGCTCAAGAAAAGATAGAAGAGATAGATCAACGCCTTAGAATTCAGCCTCTTCGAGGGGGAAACCTCCTTTACATTACATAAATGAACAATTCTTGGATGATACAAATGACAAAACCTCCTTTCTATATATAGGAGTTTAAGGAGTCACAATATAATCCAGCCGACCTAACAATAATAATATAAAGCCACAAAAATAACAATAGAGGGATTCTATGGGGCACAAAAATAACAACATGGGGTAATAGGGGCACAACAATATAAATAAGGGGTATAACTACAATAGTAATGGGGTAATCACTAGTATTATAAGGACCCAACATAAGCTGCCATAGCCTGAGCTAGTTTATTTTCATTATGTTTGTAAGCATATTTTAGTATTTTGATATTATTGAAATGAAGTGTTATTTCTGCTGCATCTCTATATTTATGGTTATATTTGTAATTTTTTGCGTTCCTATTTAACATCAGGTCAACAACAATTGCACACAATCCTAGTGATAGTTGCATAATTATTATTGAAAGTTACACAATCCTTAGTGGCAGTCCTTGTTGTAGCAACAAACTAAAAAATGTCAGTATTTTATATAGAAGTTTATAGCCAATACCTTGTGATGAAACAATATGTGACAACAATTTTCCTGTATTGAGGTATTCATTCATTTATAAAATTAACATAATATAACTGTGCAATATTGGTGAATAACTTTATAGCTTGAAGCTACAATATTCCTTCTTCCTGTCTAGGTGAGAAAACCAAATGTAACCACAATATCTAATTAAATATAAACCTATTTTCTCTCCTTTGTGTACATACAATTTCACATCCATTAAAAGGAATTTATGTTACTAGAATACAACACAATTGAATGAAGCTACAACAAGGAAATTGCCCCGGAAAAAAATTATATTAAGCCACACCCCATGTTTGTCCCAAACTTGTCAAGACCTTGTATTATGATTGTTTGTCATCCAACATCCAGATGTACATTTTGGAAATGCATAAATATACAACTTCAAAATCCATTAGATCACATAGGAATCACATATAATGTTTCCATATTATAACCCTCTTTTAAGGCATTGTCAAAAGGTCCCTAGTTTGCCTCCCAACCATTCACAATATGCCAACGGAGCAGCTTCCACCCCTAGCTTAGGACCAAACGAGGGATTGCAGAGGTATTTTCCACCTCCACTTTGCCTATAGATGTAAGCTTATACCGAGAATCAAGAGGAAATCCTCCTCCACCCTTTAGCTAATGAGGGAATTCTAGAGATGATATTCTCCTTCCTCACTTAATTCAAGGTTTCTAGATATTTTCTCCACCCTAAATTTTTATAGCTTCAACACCTCCAACCTTTTTGGGGAATCTAGAGGGTACTAAATCTAATTATGTAGCAGAGAGAATCAATATAGGAAACCAGGAGCCTCTGCCCTTTAAAACAATGAGGGACTCCAATGGAAAATATCCACCCTCAGTTAACTCAAGTACCCTTCAGAACCTAAGCCATAACTATGCTTAGTGGAAGGTGGAAGACATGATTTTCAATTTTATTAACCATGTTATGAAACCTAAGACAATCCCTAACATTTATTTACTTTCACACTTTAGTAGCAACTTTCCAACAACATAGCTGCAAGATTTTTGGCCTTTGATAAGTAAGAGCAATTATTTGTCAATGTAATTGTCTTAACTTGATTACATAAATTATCAAATGAAGTTGGTAAACTTGTGAAGTGAAAGTGCACAATATATGCTAGAAGCCGTTTTATTAAGTTGGATTTATTAATTGATTGAGTTATTGGAAAAGTGTTTTGAAATTTTTGTATTCCTATTTTAATAATGGAATTAACATTGCTATCTAGTGAAAATAAAATGATTGTGAATCTAAATCAATATTCCTTACTTGAAAAATGAAATTGTAAAGAATTCACACTTACAGAATGAAAACTAGATTAACTCACACTTGTACAATGAAAACGAGATTAAATCACACTTGCTGAATGAAAAATATATTAACTCACACTTGCTGAATGAAAACTATATTAACTCACACTTGCTTCAAGATTGAAAGTTCAAGAAAGTAACTACAATCAAACCATACTTCTTTTTGAAATTAAACTAAGAAACTTTTGAATGAAAATGCTCTGATCATAAAGCTGAGAGGAATCTATATACTTAAATCTAATGAAGTTGAAATGCTTTTTTTGATGAAATTTCAAAGAAATCACAAGGAAACCATTGGTAATTTGATGAGTCAAATCAACTGCATAAACTATAAAAGAGAGTTGTAATGCTATCATAAGAAGATAAAAACTAGAAATAGCCAGGATTAATATTCGATGATCCAAAAACAACTAATGGAGAACTTCACTACTGCTTTTCTAATTTACAAGAAATATCATTGCTGGTATCCAATCTAAAATCAAACTAAGAATTATGAATTGAACATGTACGAAAATACGACAACAAATAATAACAGAAAGGGAAATATATAAGTTAAAAACCCTCACTGTTTGCAAGGGCCCTCCACAAACAGGTGGTCACAAGCTCCAGTGAACAATTAATTGTGCATCAAGTCTTCAAAGGTGCTTCCATTAAATAAAAACACAAAGTTTTAAAACAATTACAGTCACCAAAAATTCATTCACGTCATCCCCTTGTTTTGTCTTGCCTTACAATATTTATAAAATCCATTTAATAACTATTTGAGGCTTTCACGCCTACTTTCAGCTAATAGAGTTCTAATTTAACTATCAAACTAAGAAATAGATAACGATTCTCTCACGATTTGCTTTTTGGAAAAGCAAATCATGAGGCATTTTCATCTCGGACTCTCACTCGCTTGCTCTAGCTACATGTTGATTGTTTCCTTTGACCATGTGATTTAGGTTTTCTTCTAACGATTTGGTGCAGATGGATAGGAGGAGATTGTTGAGGGGATCAACCTATTTCTGCTGATATCTATCTTTCCTTAAATGGTGCCTCAGACCCTATTCGATAATGGAGTTGGATGCATAAACAGATTGCATGAATCGATAGCCAATGAAAAATTTAACTTAATAATAAGGAATATTTAGGAAATATGAAAATAGGATAATTACTACCTTAACTATGTCAAAAACCTGCAATTTGATGCCTATCAATTTAAAATAAATAGTCAAGCAGAAGGAAAATGAGTGAAGCAGAGTGTCAAGATAAAGCATTCATGAGGCTCTACATTCCCCCACACGGAGTTCATTGCATGTCCTCATGCAAAAATGAAAAAATTAATGCCCTTGTTAGCTACTACATATCCTTTAAAACTCAAGCTAACTGTTATGAAACATGGAAAACTAGGTGCAATCGAGAAGCTGCAGTAAGTTCCAATTTGTATGCCATAGTACCAATCTTTTGCAACACCTTGTACAGAACATAATACTTTGGTGATAATTTATTATCCTTCTTAGCTTGCTTTAGGGACATTTGCTTATATGGTTGTAGCCATAGGAATACCCAATGACCTATGTCAAAACTTCTTTCACTGCGATGTTGATCTGCTTGTTGTTTCATTCTATTTTGTGCCAACACGAGGTTATCCTTTAAGAGTTGGAGGACTTGTTGTTGATGTTCGATGTGATGTTCCACTGCCTGAACCTTAGAATTTTCTCTTAAATATGATGTGATGGATGGTGGTTGATACCCATAAAGTGCCATAAATGGGGTCATTTTTGTTGTTGTATGGAAGGAAGTGTTATACCACCATTCAGCCAGAGGCAACCATTTGACCCATTGTGTATGTTTATCAGATACAAAGCAACGAAGATATCCTTCCAAACATTTGTTTACTATCTTAGTTTACCCATCAGATTGAGGATGATAAGATGAGCTATGAGCTAACTGAGTACCAAGACAAGAAAATAATTCCGTCCAAAAATTTCCAGTGAAAATGGGATCTCTGTCACTTACAATAATCTTTGGGTTTCCATGTAGCTTTTGAATTGTTTCCATAAATGCAGTAGAAACTGTACTGGCTTTAAATGGATGTGATAATGCACAAAAGTGTGCATACTTGGTAAGTCTATTAACTACCACCATGATGACACTCTTTCCCTCAGACTTGGGTAAGCCTGTGATAAAATCCATTGAAACCTCCTCCCAACATTGGCTTGGAATGGATAAAGGTTGTAATAGACCCGATGTCTTAATTGTTTCAACTTTATTTTGTTGGAAAACCAAACATTCCGCCACAAACTTTTGAATATCATATTTAAGGCCATCCCAAAAAAATTCCTTCTTAACCCTGTGGTAAGTTTTTAAAAATCCTGAGTGCCCTCCTAAGGGAGAAGTGTGCAATTCCATAAGAATTTTTTGTTTTAGCTGGGAATTCTTACAGAGGTATAAGCGATCTTTGTACCATAATGAATCATTTTGCCAGCTAAATGTATCAAACGTACTGGAATCTTGTTGTAGCTTTCGAATAAGTGCCCACACTTCTTCGTCATTCTTCCATTCCTCCCTTGCTTCGTTTATCCAATCTGGTTGGATAATAGAAATGGCACACAACAATGCTTCCACATCCTCATCCTTTCTTGAGAGTGCATCTGCCACCACATTTTGCTTCCCTTTTTTGTAGATGATTTCAAAGTCATAACCCAACATCTTTATGACCCACTTTTGTTGCTCTTCAGAGGATAATCTTTGTTCTAGAAATTATTTAAGGCTATCATCATCCATTTTACCTTGAAGTGTCTTCCCATTAGGCAGGGTCGCCATTTCTTAAGTTCATGGAGTATTTCCAACATTTCCTTCTCATAAATAGCTTTGCTTAAAAACTTTCCCTTGATTGGACGACTTTCAAAATCAATGGGTCTTTCATCTTGCATTAGAACAACACCAATTCCATTTCCTGAAGCATCACATTCCAAAATAAAGGTTTTTGTGAAGTCCGATGTAGCTAAGACTGGTGCTTGGCACATTGCCTCTTTAAGATGTTCAAAGGCCTTTGTTGCTTCCGGAGTCCATGAAAATGCATCTTTCTTCAATAATGTTGTTAGAGGTGCTGCTATTCTCCCATAGTTCTTAGCAAACTTGCAATAATACCCTGTCAACCCAATAAATCCTCGCAGATGCTTTATGGATGTGGGGATTTTCCATTCCTTAATGGCTTTAATTTTGCTAGGGTCTACCCTAACTCCTTCATGAGATACAATATGACCCAAATATTCCACCTCCTGGACTCCAAAGAAACATTTGGATCTTTTTGCGTATAATTGTTTCTCCTCCAATAGTTGTAGCACCCTGTCAACATGTTCAACATGATCCTTCCAAAACTTGTTGTAGTTAGTATAACATCAAAAAATACTTACACAAATTTTCTAAGGAATGGTTTGAAAATTGAATTCATCAAACCTTGAAATGTTGAAGGTGCATTGGTAAGGCCAAAAGGCATGACCAAAAATTCATAATGACCCTCATGAGTCCTAAATGCCATTTTCGGAATGTCTTCAATCTTCATTCTGATTTGATGATATCCCGAACGAAGATCCAACTTGGTGAAGTAAATTGATCCATGCAATTCATCTAGTAATTCATCAATGACATGAATGGGGAACTTATCTTTAATAGTGAGCTTGTTGAGCTCCCTATAATCTGGACACATGCGCCATGATCCATCCTTCTTGTGCACCAATACTACTGGAGCAGAGAAAGAACTTTGACTCGGTTGAATTATACCAGCCTCTAGCATTTCTGCAACCATACGTTCAATTTCACTTTTTTGGACATAGGGATATTTGTACGGCCTGATGTTTGGAGGAACACTTCCTGGAATTAGATGAATAGCATGATCATGATCATGCATAGGTGGGAGACCTTTGGGAGTCTCAAATACCTTGGAATGATTGTCCAGGAATTTTTGGAGATTTGGAGAAATAGATGATTCCGATGTGGAAACATCTAGCGAACATAATTGTGCAATTATACCTCTTTGCTCCTTTTTTAGAAGCTTTGTCATACCATTGGAGCTGATTATCTTTCCTGGTTTCCCTGAAATACCCCTTAATTCAACTTCCTTTCCTTCCATAGAAAATTTGATGAAAAGTTCTTGAAATTAAAAGCTATTGTACCCAAGGATTGTAGCCATTGGACTCCTAGTACAACATCAGCACCTCCCATTGGAATGGAAAGCATTGGGCTAGTCAATACATATTCTCCCATGGATAGCTTGATATTATGGCACTTTCCAGAGCAATTTATTGTTCCTCCATTTGCAATCATCACTTGACACTCTGGTGCTGGATATAGGAAGAAATTCAATTCTTTTGCTACCCTACAATGAATAAAATTGTGGGTGCTTCCTGAATCAATCAACACTATTACCTTTTTCTTCTTGATTTGTCCTTCTATCTTGATGGTTTGAGGAGTGGTAATTCCCGCCAATGCATTACAAGATATGGTTGGATTTATTTGTTCTTCATCTAGGCTTTGTTCTTGGAGTATATCCTCTTCTTTTAGCCTTTCTTGCTCCTTTTCTTCTTCCTCTTCACGATCTATGTAGAATAATTTCTTCTCAGCACACTTATGACCTTTAGTGTATTTGCTATCACAACTGTAACAAAGCCATTTTGCTCTTTTTTCTTCCAATTGTTGTGGTGTAAACCTTATAGGTTGTGGAAGACTAGGGGTAACAACACTTCTGTCTTAATAGTTTTGAGTGGTATGCTTCCTAGTTGCCATAATTTTTCTTTCCATTTTTCTTGCTAACCTGAATGCCTTCTCTAATGAATCAGGTTCCCAAAGGCGAACATCATGTTGGATATTATCCTTTAAAGACCCTATGAACACATCAATCCTATGCTCCTTTGGAATATATTTTACCCTTATGTTCAATTTTTGGAACTCCTCAATGTGCTCCATTATTGAACCCTTTTGTTTGAGACTTATCAATTGGCTAAAAAAAGTGTTGCTTTTTGTATCCTCATAATGTGCTATCAATTATTTCGTAAAAATTGCCCAAGTGATAAATTGTTTACGAGAGCAAATCCATTGATACCATACAAACTGATTTGGTTCCAAATATACAGTTGCCATACGTACCTTTTGTGTGTTTTGCACATTATTGAGATCGAAGAACTGCTCCATCTGTAATATCCATGTGGCGGGATCCTTGCCATCAAACTTCCTCATATCGATTTTTGGAATATGGTGGTCTTCGATCCAACATTAGAGTCTATGGAATCATGATTAACATTTCTTTGGTTCACATCATGAGTTTCCTTTATAACCTTTTCACGATTAGTATGTATTTCTTGTAGGAAATTTGTCAAATCTGTCTTCAAATCTGCCATGTTTGTCTTCAAATCTGTCTTCAAATCATCCATCTTAGCTTCCATGCCATTTATCTTAGATTCCATGCCATTTATCTTAGATTCCACGCCATTTATCTTAGATTCCATGCCATTTATCTTAGCTTCTGTTAGCTTTTGTGAGCGTGACATTTGTTGCACTTGTTCTTGTAATTTTGATATATCATGTAGCATTTCTTCCTCTTCTTCATGAGTCATGCTAGAGCTTTCAGGTTCCTTACTAGGTGTTTGCATTTTCTTTCGTCAGGGCATCAGTTACCGATAATAATTCTTTACTATGCCCTTTGAATTCCTTCAAACCAAGCTTACACAAAAATTAAAAAAAAAATACACACCTTTTTTTCAGTGCTGGATTAAGCCTGACACTTCTTCTCACAATTGATGGAGGAGGGTTTTTAATTCTTTTATTTTCTTTTCTGTTTTGACCTCTTCTATCTCCTTGGATGTGTTTTATTCTACTTTTATGACTTTATTTCTTATAATAGTTTAGTTTTTTATGCTTCATAAAATTTTAGCAATAGGAATTGCATCCTATGATTATTCCTGCCACTGCTGTTGAGATAAATTTTGAATAGGGATTTTAGATACTCTTTTTCTCCCTCTTTTCCTCTACTATTACTCGTTTGTTCCTCTTCTTCTTCCTTAAAATGGTTTCTAAGTAAGAATTTTTCCCAGTCATATCCTAAACCCTTGAGGTGGAATTCAATAAGCATTTTGATGAGGCCATGATAATACATATTAGTTTCTATAAATTGAATTATTTTTGTACATTTCCTGACATTTTTCTTAAGCTATTCAATGAAAGGTATGGGAGATTGATCTTGTCCCCTTCCAAAAAATGCATCATTAGGCGGATGTGATAAAAAATATGCAGCCAACCTTCCTTCACAAGAGATAAATTTTTTAATAACCAGTAATAGATTTCTCCATTTACTTTCAAGTGTAGTGCTTGGGATTCCTTTCTTGAAAATGGATACGTCCATACCTGGATTCTTTAATAAAATTCTCCACTCTTCACTTTCTATGCCTCTGTTTTTAAACCATCGTTCTCCTCCTCTAGATAGGCCCATAGCTTCAATGATAAGGGACTCTGTCACTACAAATTTGATATCTCCAATCTCAAATTATACTACATCAAAACATCTAACGAAGGAATTGGGCACCTATTTGTTGAAACCATCAAATTTCTCCACAAAATGTAGCCACTGCTCTTTTTGCAACATCTCTTTCCCTTGCGAGTAACCTTTCATGAAAGTTCTTCCATTCGGCTCAAGCCTCACAATGATCCCCATGATCAGAAAGTTTTTCCTCTGACTTGCTTCTTGACAAAAAAATCGATCAGGGTTTCAGAATGAGGAGTTTCGGCAAGGGTATAAACGAAAATGAGGATGAGAGAGGAATGAATGAAATGACTGTTCTAGACGATTTAATGAATGTGAGTTCTCAATTTCAGTGATCTCTTCAATGAATTCGAATTTCAGATTGGAGACAATAGCGGTGTTATGGTGATATTACCAAAATATATTTCAACCTTAGGTAATGATGGTTTTTAACCAGTGGTAGAATCATCATAAAATTCATATATTAAATGTTTTTTATCCTTGTTACTAAATTAAATGTTTGCATACCTTTGAATACCTTTACATTGATATTTCTAACCTTTGTTTGCTCCTTTCTTCATTGTCTTCAGGTGCTTTCAAGAATTAATTTGATCACCGCTTCAATTGCCCAATTGGTGGTTCCTGTCAAACATCAGCAACAAAATTATGTAAAAGTTGCAGATTTATTTCTATTCTATAGCTATTTTATTTTTGAAAAGAAAAGAGTGGGGTATAAAGAAAATGGGTTTAGAATAGGTATGAGGAAAATTTAAGGTGTTAAAAATTGATTTGCACCTTAGATTTTCTGTATAAACATGCTAACCATTGTTGGTTTTCAAGTTTATACATTATTATTACTTTATATATATATAAAGAAAGAAAAAGTATTTTGGGGATCAAGTTGGGGAAGAAGGAAAGTCCTTCTTCACCAACTTTAAATCAGTATTATCTTACAAATATTTGATAAATTCCTTCGTTGTCAATGGCTTATGATAGAGTCTCATTCGATGAACATACACAAGAAAAGTGGTCATTTCTTCATCAATAGTTCTAATCCTAACTGCACCATTATCAAAGTCTGTTTCAATCTCATAAGTCCCAAGCCAATGAGTTTGAAATTTCCCTTAGAAATCTTTGAACTTTGAATTAACCAGTAATACCCAATCTCCTGGCTGAAACTTTCTCTCTTTGATATATTTGTCATGCCATCTACATCTATGTTATTGAATTAGATTGGTTCTTTGGATTGCATCTTGTCTTATCTCATCAATTTCATTCAGTTTCTCCATTCTTTGTTTTTGTGCCTATGAAAGATCAAGATCCAATTTGGTTGTTGTCTTGAAAGTTTCGACTTGAAACTCAATGGGAAACAGGACTTTCTTCCCATAAACAAGCTCATAGGGAGTATGCCTTGTAATATTTCTACATATGGTATGGTATGCTCATAAAACTTTTGGAAGCTTTTGTACCCAATCTCTTCTATGCATATGCACAATTTTGGAGAGAATTGTTTCAATGACTTTATTGGTGGACTCCACCTGTCCATTTTCTTGAGGATGATATGGAGTAGAATTCTGATGTTTGATTTTGTACTCCTCCATTATCTTCTGTACTAGCTTGGATGTGAATTGAGTACCTTGATCTATTACAATTTCTCTTGGGACACCAAAACACGTAAAGATATCCTCAAAAAGAAATGAAACTACAACATTTTCAATAGCAAAAGGAAGTGCTTTATCTTCTATCCATTTCATAACATAATCAATACAAACAAGAATGCATATTTTATGTCTCGATGGTGGATTGATTGTATCAAAAAAATCCAAAACCCATTTTTCAAAAGGCTCAATAAGTACCTGAGGTTCTAGATGCATCTCATCAGAAGGAACAAGTTTCCCCATCCTTTGAAAACTATCACATCTCTTAACATACTCACTGACATCCTTAAAAAGGGAAGGCCAATAGTATCCTAAGAGAAGGACTTTGTAAGAAATTCTTTTTTCAGCGAAGTGTCCTCCACATGGCTCATCATGACAAGCTTTCAATATCTCTGGTACTTCATCTTCTCTAGCACGCATTTGGATGATCAAATTTGGCCCTGTTTTATACAATTATTCATTTATCCATGAATAAGATGCACTAATTTGAATTACCTTCCTTTTTTCTCAAGAAGACAAATATGATGGTAATTTCCCTATAGCCAAATAGTTAGCAATATCTACAAACCATGGATATTTTGTAGATACTGCAAAAAGACATTCATCAGGAAAGTTATCTTCTATGGGCATGTCATTGTTATCATTTTGAATCCTTGATAAAAATTCAGCAACTGTATTTTGTTTTCCAGGTCGATCCAAAATAGTAATGTTAAACTCTTGCAACAACAACAACCATCTAGTGATTCTTCCATTAGTGATTGGTTTATTCATTAAGTATATAATTGCATAATGATCAGTATGTACAAAAGTTTCATAGCCAGTAATATAATGTCTAAATTTATTGATGGCATGAACAACAACTAAAAACTCCTTTTCTATGACAATATAATTTAACTCTGCAGGAGTCAAATTTTTACTGGTGTAATAAATGGCATATGGAGTTAAGTCTTTTTTTCCTAGTACAACTCCTAAAGTTATGTCTAAACCATCAGTTGAAATGTGAAAAGGTAATTTCCAATTTGGTCCTCTAAGAATGGGTGCTTCAAAGATTTTCTCTTTTAATGACTCAAAGGCCTTTTGGCAATCAAAATTGCAATTGAATTCACAGTCTTTTGTGAGTAGTTTGAAATTTGGAGATTCATTTTTTGTAAAGTTTTCTACGAATCTTCTATAATAACCAGTGAAACCAAGAAAACTTCTAACATATCATTGACAGGTTGGAATTGATAATTTAGAAATAAATTCTACTTTAGATGTGTCCACTCTAATTCCATTTCCTGAAATATGGTGTCCTAAAACAATTCCCTCAGTAAACATCATAAAACATTTTTCACGGCTTAATGAGATATTTTCCTCTTTACATCTAATGATAACTTTTTCCAACTTTTTAAGAGCTTCTTCAAAAGAATTTCCATAAACTGTAAAATCTTCCATATACACTTCCACACAATCATGAATTAGATCAGAAAAAATTCCTAATACTTCCCTTTAGAATGTTGTAGGTGCATTACATAATCCAAAAGGAATTACTTGGTAAGCATAAGTTCCCCATGGGTAGGTAAAGGTAGTTTTATCTTGGTCTTCTGGGGCTACTTGGATTATATTATACCCACTAAAACCATATAAAAATGAAAAATATTTCTTTCCTACCAGTGTATCTAAAACTTTATCTATGAAAGGGAGTGGGAAGTGATATTTAAAAGTGGCCTTATTCAATTCCCTATAGTCATAACACACTCTCCATTTTCCATTCTTTTTAGGAACAATTACTAAGGGTGAAACCCACTGATTGTCCGATATTGGATAAATGAAATTGACATTTAATAATTTTTGTAGTTCTTCCTTAACAATTTCCCTTATACTTGGATTCATTCTTCTTTGAGGTTGTCGAATTGGTTTGGAATTTTCTTCAATGTAGATATGATGTATACAAGTATTAGGATCAATTCCCTTCATGTCACTATATTCCCATGCATAAGCAAAGGAATGTTCTTTTAACATCTTTATTAATTCTTTCTTTTACCTTATTATTGTTGATATTCAAAGTTTTTCCTTGAAAGATTTCAATTGTAGAATTGCCAAATTTTTCCATAGAATGCAACGAGAGTTGACGTGATGATAAATATTCAATATTGCATTGTTCTTGAAGAATTTGACTAGATTCACAATATGATGAAGATTCATTATTTTCAACTAAATTCAAAATTTGATCTTCCTCATCTATTTGTGAAGTAGAAAATATTGGTCTTATATCAATATCATCATCTATCCATTCTTCATTTTCAACCTCTATTGTTGTTTTTTCTGGTGGATATAGTGTGAATTTATTTGTTGAGCTCCCATGAGAAATGAACATATCACCAGATCTACAAATTATAGAAGCATTGGATGTAGCTAGCCATGGTCTTCCTAAAATCAATGGATGTCCTCCTAAGTTATTCTTGAGTGTTAAAATCATAAAATCAACAGGGCATTCCCGAGAATCTAAGGATACATATATATCTTCTAATACACAATGATGTTTGATTACAGATTTGTCTACCATTTGTAATAGTGTAGGTGTGTATTGAAGATTAAAAAGTTTTAATTGATTCATAGTTTGTTTACTCATGATATTTATGGATGCTGGTAGATCAATCAATGTACTTTGGATCTGTGCACCATTGATGTGTGTTTTCACAATGGGACTTCCGGGATCAAGATATTTCTGAATTGTTGTCCTACCCATCATGATATTTGCATTTTTTCCAACTAGTTGGATTCTTTTGATTTATTTTCTTTTTCTTCCTGGTCTTTTTATTCTCAATTCCCTAATTGTCTTTGTGAAAATTGGTACTTCCTTAATGGCTTGAAGCAAAGGAATATTTATGCAAATATTCCTCAGTTCATCTAACATGTCATAATCAGGCAATAAAATTTGTTTTCCTACCCCTTCATCAATTTTTAATGTCTCAAGAAAACATGGTTTCGAAACAAATACTGAAGGTTGTTCCAAAATAGGAGTTGAGTTATTTGAATGTGTAGGAGTAACTTGTTTTTGAGTTTTTTATTTTTCATTAAGAGACTTCTTCTTCAAAGATCTTTTCTTTTTCACTTTCTTGAATAACAACTGATGGGGACTTATTTTCTAATATTCTACCAGATCTAAGTTGAACATTGTTTAGATCTAGTGGAGTTATCATGTAAGTTTGAAAATTTTGTCCTTCCATATTGTAAACAGGTTGTGAATTTTTATTATTGTTCGGATTTGGGAGTGGTTGGGGAGGCAATGGATTTGGTCTTTGAGGAAATGGTAATGAAAGTTGTGGATTCAAATTGTGAGGTTGAGTTTGTTGAATAGGCTGAGGATAATATTGTGGAGGAAAAGTATTAAAATTGGTGAAATAAAAAGATGAGAATTCAAACCTTTTAAGGTTTGAATTCTCATCTTTTTATTTCACCAATTTTAAGGATTTGATTCAATTATTTGATTTTAAGTTTAATTATTTAATCTAATTATTATTATTTTAATTTATAAATATTTTATTAATTTAATCTTTATTTTAATCTAAAATTAAAATAATAATAAGATTATAAATAATTGACTTAAGGCCTTTTTAGTATTCTAATATCCGTTTTTCAAAACTAGTTTTTTATTTAACTGTTAATTTTTTTTAAGGGTCTCTACATTAACATCTTTATTTAATTTGTTGCCTTGATATGATTCTAATGATGAATCACACTGGATGGTTCGAAACATGTTGACATATTTCTTATGATACGATTTCACTGAAATTTCTCTCATATTCGATTTATGGATCACATAATCCTTAATGCAGAAACTATAGATTAATCGTAGGATAGTGATAGGATAAACCCATTGTCTTTTCCTTCAGAAGAGGAAGATGTGAAGGCCTAATAGAGCCTTAAAACTTGTCAATAGTGACCACACCAAATAGCTTGGGTTATTTAAAGAGCTCTGGTCTTAGTAACTTCTCCTTTGTTAACAAAGGTCATAAAACTCGCGCCAACAAAATGGCACTAGAAGGAGGGAAAATCTAACAAGATGGCCTTGTAGAGTCTTTCTTTTTTAATGTTCTTTATTTCTCATGGCTACTTTCCCAACGTATTTTTTTGAACATGATTTTAATTCGTGCTTATGAGCATTCCCAAAGAGATAATCAACTACTTGTCAAAGCTAAGATTTGATGATGAGGATACAATTTCTCCTCTTAGAAATATTCGTCGTTTTTTGTATAAATCTAAATATTTTAGAAATCCTATTGACGTTTAGTTATGAAGGTTGTTTACTTTAACTTTCTAAGGGAGAATTAGAAATTGGCTCAAAGCATTGCTAGTGAAATATATTAATTCATGGAACCAATTCACTGAAGTATTTCTTAACACTCATAAGAATTACGATTATGACATGTTATGCTAAAAAGTAAATAACCTTTCAATGCATCAAAATGAACCTATTGAATGTAACAACCTTGGTGAAAATTCCATGTAATAAAAGTTAATAAAGGAAAAATAAGACCACGGTGAAGGGACACTTGTTCCAAGCTAAATGTTCGGCAAAGATATCATAGTGGGCATCACTGGATCTGTTTCTGGCTAAGGAAGTTGGCAATGGCTAAGGAAAAGGAATCTAAAAAGAAAAAAGGAAATTTGGCACATTTATTTACGAAAATAAAGGAAATTAGGAAAAACGTAAGGTGAAAGGTCATAGGTTGCATGTCAGGAGGAAAATGAAGGAAAATAATGGAAAGTGAAGAAAATAGAGGCCTGATTAATAAAAAGGTTTATAAGGATTAGTTGGAAATATTTTGCTAACCTTTTGGGATCTCTCTCATTATTCTCTCTCTCTCTCTCTCATTCTTGGTCTCTTAGAGTTTTCTTGGAGCACTCTAGCTTTGGAGCAAGAAAGGAAAAGCAAACAAAGGGAAAGGAAGTAAAGCGAGGATCAAGGAAGGAAAGCAGGATCAAGCAGCTTCAGTGGGAATACTTGTAGTAAACCTTTTGCATTTCTGATTTCCTAGCTGGTTTGGACATACATGGCTTTGCATGTTGGTGTATGTTCTCTTGTTGTCGGTGGCAAGTTTTGATGGGTTATGACAGTGGTTTTCAGCCTAGCCTTGCCTTTTTTTAGATGCCATGGCATGTTGGGATGTTTATTTCAGTTTTTGAGCTTTGGTTTTCCAGATGGATTTCAGAATCTGGGGTGGAGGTGGTCTCAATCTTCATTCCCAAAGGCCTAGGAATCGCTTGACCAATTTTGGTAGGATACATAGTAAAGCCTGAGGGAGAAGTCTCGGTTTAGGGCCTAGTGATCCATGTTTGGATTGTGGTAAAGCCTGAGAGTCTGGTCTCGATTTAGGGCCTAGTGATCCGGGATTGGATTGCGGTAAAGCCAACAAGAATATGGAAAATTCCTCAAAGATAGTGATGGATTCGGATTCTGAATGGCATTCCAAGTTCGGTTTGGTTGTGATCGGAGCATCGGTTTTTGTGTGATCACGATTTAGTGAGGGTGGAGGTGGTTTAACCTCTAGATTCCCTTGGTTGTTCTTGGACTGGTTGTTCTATGAGATACCACATTCATGCTTGGAATATAGCATGGGGTGACTAGAATGAAAGATATATTTGGTTCAACCATGTCTATGGTCGGGTGGTATGTGGAAGTCTCAAACATGGTCAGATTTTCCTATGATTAATAAAAGCTAAGTTCTCTTACTTTTGAACTTGTTTATATGTGGATTTAATGGTTGTCATATCTTTGATATTTATATGGTTTTATGCTAGTTATAAGCATGGTTATATGATTGTTTTAAGTAATGGTTATTTCCTGTATTTACTTGTAATTGTTAAATGGATTGATGTAATACCTAATTGATGATATAATATTTCAATGGAGAAGGTGGTGATCCTTCTGGTTATGTTTCATAAGTTCTTTTAGTCATTCATGCTCTGTCTTGTATCCTAGACCTATAGGTTGCATTGATTCCAAGTGTTTGAAAGAATGTCAGCTCCAGTTGGGGATGCTCAGGCCTAGTCCTGAGGTTGATTTTTGATTCATTTATCTTGTCATCATGTCTTTGATGGATTCGGGATGTTGTAACAAGTTTTTGGTAGAGGCTGGGATTCTGGGTTAGAAAAGTGGCTCAAATCTTAGGGACGCTAGCATAGGTATGCTGAAAAGAGTCCAGGGATGCTGGAACATAGGCCTGTGAGAGTGACTTTGGTTTCTGGACACTGTCATGCCTATAGCATGAGAGCAACTAGGGGTTAAAAGGCTAAAAATATCAGTGGGACTCATGGACAAGATGGTTGAGTGGATGACATGTCTCCTGAGGGGGTTGTTGTTGATGTGGATGGGTTTGTTTGATATGTTCCATTGATTCCATTTCATTAAGGTCACCAAGGAGGTTGAATCCATTATAGTGACCTCGCTCATCGCATGTTTACCTGGCTGGTCAGTTTCATGGGTAGACCTGGGAGGAGGGGGTGTTACAGATTGGTATCAGAGTGTGGTTGCACTCTCCTTGGGTGAAGGTACTTGGTCATGCATGCATGTCAGTTTCATGTGTGTCTCTTACACTTGCATTCCATGCGCTTGTTGCATTACATAATGATTGATCATGATTGTAGTAAGGTTGTCATGAGGAACTTGATGTTGATTTTTTGGGATGCATCGTCAAGAGTATATGATTGGTTATATTATTATATGTAGCTTAATTACATCCTTGTATGTTAGGTTGCATTCTTGAATGTTTTGATTACATGTATCAGTCTTGGAAGTTTGTTACAAGCATTGACCGCTTATGCTCGACTACATGCGTTCATACGTATGTGCAGTTGATTAGGCATTGCTTATGCATGTTGATAGTTTCATGTGACAATGTGTACAATGGAGTAATGGTTGTTGTCATGAATGAGGTCATATCATGTATTGTTGATATGGCCTAGCATTAATGACTAGACCCTATCTAGAATGATGTTTATGTGTTGATACAATTATTCGATATATGTTTATATGTTGTTATGTTTATGTTATAAATGTATCATGTTGATTTGATAGTCTTTCAGACAAGGTATCCTCCCCAAATTATACTAAGATATGATGGTTTATTGTGATTTGGTTTAGATGACATAGTATGCCTTGCAGGAAAGAGATTGGATGGCTAGCAAGGTGGTAGACTACATAGAATCTCCCTATGCATCAAATGGGCAGTGTGGTGTGGGGCAATCTTCTGATTTGGAAGGCACATTGAGAAGCCTGAAGGAAGAAATAAGGAGTTTCAAAGTACACAATGAAAAAATCATGCAGGCACAAGAGAAACAAGAAGAGGTGAATGCTATACTTCTTCAGAGTTTGTTAGAATTACAGTGACAAAGGCCACTTAGGATTAGCCATGGACAGGAGGACAGAATTAATGGGGCATATGGTAGTAGGTCTCCTAGTAGACACAAGTTAGATATATCTGACATGATAAGAGATTGTAAAATGTTGGACACTCTGGATAGGAGAGGTGATAGACACAGTTACTATTCCAATTCTAGTTCTAGCAGACTTCATGATCGTCATCATTATGATACTTATAGGAGGAGTAATAGGGGATACTTGATGGATGATTTTAAGAAAGAAAAGCCACCTACCTTTGATGGAGAGATGAATAAATCACAAGATGCAAAAGCATGGTTTCTTAGTATGAAGAAATTCTTCCAATTGCATGATTATTCAGAAAACATGAAAGAAAAGATAGCCACTTTCAGTCTCAAAGGTAAAGTAGATATTTGGTGGGAATACGTGAAGAATGTCAAAGGTATACATGAGGAGGATTTGACTTGGCATGCATTTGAAAGGCTCTTCGAGAAGAAGTACTTTTTTGAGAGGTATTATGATGACAAAGCTAAGGAGTTTTATGAGCTGCGAATTAGTTCTATGACAGATGAGGAGTATACTAGCAGGTTTTTGGAGTTGTTGAGGTATGTGCCTTACGTTAGGGAGGAGAAGGCCATGGTTCAGAGATTCATCAATGGACTACTAGTAGAATATAGAGACTGAATTGAGTTCGATGAGCCTAGATTGTTGGAGGATGCCATCTGAAAGTTGAAGCATTGTTATGAGCAGTCGAAGCACAAAGTTGAGCCTAAGAGTGACTTGAAACGAAATGAGAAAGCTAATAGAAAATGGTCACCAAAGAGAGAAATACCTCAAGATGCAAGTGGGAAAGAAAATATAGTTCCTTAAAAGAGGTTCAATACACCTAAGAAGGAACATGGAGAGCAACATGCTAGAGGAGGTGGTAGGGAACCATTGCAGTGTTGGATATGTGGTAAGGATTATCATAAGAGGGATCATTCGCAGTATCAGAGTGGTGGTAGAACCCAGATGTACAGTGCTCAGGAAGTGTATATAGTTGGTGATGTTAGTCATATCATTCATCGTATCTATGGAAAATAAGAAATCGGATCATCAGCCATCGATCATTGAGATGGATGGTAAGCTTTGTGATAAAGTTGTTTATATTTTTATTGATCCTGGATCTAACTATAGTTATATTAATCCTGACCTGGTGGATAAGTGTGGTTTGAGAAAAGAATTGCGTGTAGAATCTTGGTTGGTACAGTTGGCTATAGGTACAAAGAAGTGAGTTCACCGTTGGATAAGATCTTGTGCATTGGAACTAAATGGTATGCCTACAACAAGACATTTGAATGTATTTTGATTGGGATCATATAAAATGCTTTTGGGTATGGATTAGCTATACCTTAACAGGACCAAGGTGGATTTCTTTGACAAGGCTATTGAGTGTCTAGATGATAGTGGAGAAAAGAGGACTTTCTAGGGAAAGAAGAAGCCTACATCAGTGAGGATGGTTACCGCTATGTTGGCTAAGCATAGTTGCAGAAAAGGTTGTGTGATGTTTGCAGTACACATTTCTATTGACAAGGGTAAGGAGGTTGAGGATGCCAATGTGTTGAGAAGGTACCCAGTTCTACAGCAGTTTCAGGATGTATTTCCTGAGGATATTATAGAGTTTCCACCTCACAGGGAGGTAGACTTCTCTATTGTGTTGGTGCCAAGGGAAGCTCCAACATCAAAAGCACCTTACAAGATGAGCACACCTGAGTTGGTAGAGTTGAAGTTGTAGTTAAAGGAGATGCTTGACAAGGGACACATTAGGCCAAGTGTATTGCCTTGGGGTGCACCAATTTATTTCTTAAATAAGAAAGATGGCACTCTTAGATTGTGCATTGACTACAAGAAGCTAAATAAATTAATGATCAAGAACATGTACCCTTTGCCGAGGATTGACGATTTGTTTGATCAGTTGAAGGGAGCAGTAGTGTTCTCTAAGATCGACTTGAGATCAGTATACCATCAAGTACACATCAATGAAGAGGATATCATCAAGACTATGTTCAGGACCAGGTATGGACATTATGAGTTTTTTGTTGTTCCATTTGGTTTGACTAATGCTCTAGCTACATTCATGTGTTTGATGAATAGTGTGTTACATCCTTATATCCACAAGTTTTTTATTATGTTCATTGATGATATATTGGTATAGTCTAAGAATGAGGAAGAACATGCCGAGCTTTTAGTAGTAGTGTTGAGATTGCTAAAAGAGCATCAGTTGCATGCTAAACTTAGAAAGTGCATATTCGTTTAGATTGAGGTGCATTATTTGGGGCATGTTGTCTCCAAGGATGGCATAGCAGTGGATACAAAAAAGATAAGGGCTATCATGGAGTGAGAAACTCCTAAGAATGTGGATGAGGTGATATATTTTATGGGATTGGAAGGTTACTACAGGAGGTTCATCAGGAACTTCTCACACATTGCATATCCTATCACATCATTGCAGTAGGAAGGTAAGAAGTTTGAATGGACAGAATAATGTGAGGCTTGTTTTGAGTAGCTTAAGCAGTTGTTGCTACATGCACTAGTGCTAAAGATTGTGGATCTAGACAAGGAGTTTGTAGTGTGTAAAGATTCTTGCAAGAGAGGAATTGGTGGAGTTCTTAGGAATGAAGGATAGGTAGTGTGTTATGAGTCATGAAAACTGAATGAGCATGAGCAGAACTATCCAAAGCATGATCTCGAGCTAGCAGAGATTATACATGCATTTAATATGTGGAGACACTATCTTCTTGGCAGGAAGTTTACATTGATGAGCGATCACAGTGGGTTGAGGTATTTGTTTGATCAGTTGAATCTAAATGCTAGGCAAGCTAGACGGTTAGCAACCCTTAGTGAGTTTGACTTTGAGATCAGATACATCAAAGGGAATAGTAGCTATGAGCTCTTATGGGAAAAATTTATAGGATAGGATCTTGCAGGAAGGACAACGAGATGACAAATACATGGAGATCATTCATAGGTTACAACAGAGAAAATGTACAGGTACAGGTATAGGTGTAGGTATAGGTACAAGTGATTGGGATGCATATTATCATCTCACGATAGATGGTTTGGTGAGGTTTAGAGACATGATTTATGTGTTGAATTGCAGTGAGCTCAAGAAGCTTATATTGAGGGAGTTTGATGTCAATCATATTTAGGTCATCCAGGATATCAAAAGACGTTGATGGTGGTGAAGAAGTTCTACTATTAACTGAATCTAAAGAAGGAAGTGGTAGATTTCATGGATAGATGTTTAGATTGTCAGCAGGTCAAGGCAAAATGTAAGAATCTATTTGGTTTACTACAGTAGATAGCAATTCAAAAATGGAAATGGGAGGCCATTTCCATGGATTTCATTACCAGTCTTCTAAGGGAAATGAGGAAACATGATTCTATTATGGTCGTGGTCGATAGGTTGAGAAAGGTAGCTAACTTCATTCCAGTAAAGACTACATATTCAACCAATGAGGTAGCACAGGTGTTCATTAGAGAGATCGTGAGGCTGCATGGTGTTCCAAAGAAGATTGTGTTGGACAGGGATGCAACGTTCACTTCCAAGTTTTGGAAGGAGTTATTTGCAGGTTTGGGTATAGATTTGGCCTTTAGTACATCTTATCATCCACATATAGATGGACAGATAGAGAGGGTCAACAAGATCTTGGAGGATACGTTGAGGATGCACATGATGCAACAGTAGAAGAAATGGGAGGAGTATCTTCCATTGGTTGAGTTCACATACAACAATGGTTATCAGGAGTCATTGAGAATGAGTCATTTTGAGGCATTGCATGGGCGGAGTTGTAACACTCCTATCACCTGGCACGATCCAGTGAACATGGTACTTATTGGATCGGATATGTTGGCAGATATGGAGCAGTAAATGCAAGTTATAAAGAGGAATATAAAGGCACCACATGATAGATAGAAGAGTTATGTGGATCAATAGAGGGTATTCAAGTAGTTTTAGGTTGGGGAGCATGTGTATTTGTAGATCAATCCCAAGAAAATCTCTTTGAGGATTAGTTCATGTGTCAATTTCGAACCACAGTATTGTGGGCCTTTCGAGATCCTTGAGCGGATTGGACCAGTGGCATATCGACATGCACTTCCTCTAACAGTGAAATTCCATGATTTTTTCCATATTTCATTGCTTATGACGTATATAAAGAATGTTGTCATGTTATTGATTGGTATATATTGCAGGTGGAGCAAGAAAGAGAGTTCCATCTAGAGCCTCAATGCATATTGCAACAGAAATATCTCATGCTCAGGAACAAAGCCATAGAGAAAGTTAAAGGGAGTGGAAGCACTTTGGGGCTGAAGAAGCTACATGGGAGATGGTAGATTTGATGTAGGCATTGTATCCTTAATTGTTTTCTAGTTGAGGCAAAGCAGTTTTGGTTTGATGTTGGCATATGTTTGGAATATGCTTTGTTGATGTTTTGGTATATGTATATATATGTATATGGATGTAAATGCTGCCATGAGATAAGTTATAAATCTCTAATAAGAGGTATGGGTGTCATGTTATTATGGTTGTTATATTTTCATGATGTTTTGCTTTTGAGCAGGTCTTTCATTGTAAATGCTACACCAAGCTAAGTTATAAGGCTCCATGGGTAGTATGTTTTCTTTTCAACGGTTTTGTTGAGGTCTTGGTGTGGTTTAACACTAAGGATGGTGTTCCCCAAGGGGGAGGGTTCTGTAACAACCCTAGTGAAAATTCCATGTAATAAAAGTTAATAAAGGAAAAATAAGACCATGGTTAAGGGACACTTATTCCAAGCTGAATGTTGGGAAAATATATCCTAGTGGGCATCACAGGATGTGTTTTTGGCTAAGGAAATTGGAAAAGGCTAAGGCAAAGGCATTTAAAAGGCAAGAAGACATTTTGACACATTTATTTTTGAAAAATAAAGGAAATTAGGAGAAAAGTAAGGTGAAAGGTCACAAGTTGCATGTGAGGAGGAAAATGAAGAAAATAGAGGCCTCATTAATAAAAAGGCTTCTAAGGATCAGTTGGCAAGATTTTGCTAACCTTTCGTTAGTTCAAGTTTGGAGCTCTCGCATTATTCTCTCTCTCTCTCATTCTTCATCACTTAGAGTTTTCTTGGAGGAATCTAGCTTTGGAGCAAGAAAGGAAAAGCAAGCAAAGGGAAATGAAGTAAAACAAGGATCGAGGAAGGAAAGAAGTATCACACAACTTTAGCGAGAATACTTGCAGGTAACCTTTTGCATGTGTGATTTCCGAGTTGGTTTGGACATGCATTAATTTGCATGTTGGTGTATGGTTCTCTTGCTATCATTAGCATGGTTTTGATGGGTTATGACAATGTTTTTTAGCCTAACCTTGCGTTTTTCTGGATGCCATGTTATGTTGGGATGTTTATTTTGGTTTTGGAGCTTTGGTTTGTGGGTGGATTTTAGAATCCGGGGCAGAGGTGGTCTCAAGTTTCATTCACAAAGGCCTAGGAATCCCTTGATTGGTTTTGGTGGGATACACGGTAAAGCCCAAGGGAGAAGTCTTAGTTTAGGGCCTAATGATTTGAGTTTGGATTGCGGTAAAGCCCGAGAGACTAGTCTCGGTTTAGGGCCTAGTGATTCGAGATTGGATTGTGGTAAAGAATGAGAGATAAGGAGATGAAAAATTCCTCAAGGATAGTGATAGATTCTAGATGGCATTCCAAGTTTGGATTGGTTGTGATCAGAGCACCAGTTTTGGTATGACTACGATTTGGTGAGGGTCGAGGTGGTTTAACCTATGGATTCCCTCAGTTGTTCTTAGATTGCTTGTTCTATGAGATCCCACATTCATTCTTGGAATATGGCATAGGGGTGGCTGGCTGAAAGAGATATTTGGTTAAGCCATGTCTATTGTCGGGCGGTACATGGAAGTCCTGAACCTGGTCGAACTTGCCTATGGTTTTCTCTTACTTTTTCACTTGTTTATATTTGGATTTAATGGTTGTCTTATCTCAAATATTTATATGGTTTTATGCTGGTTATAAGCATGGTTATATGACTAGTTCATGTCATGGTTATTTCATGTATTTACTTGTAATTGTTAAATGGATGGATGCAAGACCTAATTTATGATATAATAGTTCAATGGAGAAGGTGGTGATCTTAAACTTCTGGTTATGTTTCATAAGTTCCTTCAGTCATTCATGCTCTGTCTCGTATCATAGACCTATAGGTTGCATTGATGCCAAGTGTTTGACAGAATGTCAGTCTCGGTTGGGGATGCTTAGGCCTAGTCATGAGGTTGATTTTTGATTTGTTTATCTTGTCATAATATCTCTGATGGATTTTGGAGGTTGTAATAAGTTCTAGGCAGAGGCCAAGATTATGGGCTATAAAAGGGGCTCAAATCACAGGGATGCTGGCATAGGTCTATTGAAAAGAGTCCAAGGACGCTGGCACATAAGCTTGTGAGAGCGAATTTGGCTTCTAGATGCTTTCATGCCTATAGCATGAGAGTGACCAGGGGTTAAAAGGCTTACAATATCATTAGGGCTCAAGGACAGGATGTTTGAGTGACTGAAATGTCTCTTGAGGGTGTTGTTGTTGATGTGGATGGGTTTGTTTGATATGTTCCATCGATTCCATTCCCTTAAGGTCACCAAGGAGGTTGAATCCATTATAGTGACCTATCTAGTTGCATGTTTACCCTGGCTGATCAGTTTCTTGGGTAGACCTGGGAGGAGGGGTGTTACATTGAAGAGTTCCCTTTGTTGTATATTTCACTAAAAAGATTTACCATTTATGGAAGAGCTAATCTTATGTTTTTTTTTTCTTTTTCCTTATGAAAATAAACATAGCGAAACAAAAAATGAAGGAAACAAGATAGATTTTTCTCAGGATGGGTAAGACATAGATCTAATGGTTAATCCTATTTGTATTCTTAACTCTTCAATTCTAATCAATGAATCTAAAACCCTTTCACAAGCACACATGCTCAGCGATCTAAAAGTAATTAGATCTTAATCTTAAATCTAAAAATATTCCTAAAATCCTTCTTGATGTTGGTTGTGAAGATAAAAAATCATTAAGTTTCATAGAAAAATAAGATTCAACTAGTGAACCTGACAGTGATGATTCTTCCTTAGAGCTTAATCGAGAGCCAGTGCCTATTATTTTGGAATAATATTAACTCATTGATCAAATCTTAATTAATAAAAACATGGTAGATGTCTAATTTCACAATCATGAAAATCACATAGTCTTCGGTAATCATTATTTTATGTATCTTGATTTGTTTACTGACCTTGATAAATACGATAATTATTCATTTCATCTTCATGTTAAAACTCCAATTATAATTGGTTTAGATTTAAGTAAAGAGGAAATTCATGTAAATCAATAGAATGGGCTTGACGAGCTTTCCCTAAACTCTATTCATGAAGTTGAGGTTAAAAATGATCTACATGTTAATGAGTCTCTTGCATATCCATTTGTCGATGATAATGAGTCTAATCGTTGTCATGGTTTGCAAGAAATGGAAGTTTGTTATGATAATTATGATGATGATATGCAAAACGATGGCATAGAACTTCCTAAACATAAGTTTGAAATCTTGATTTTATGTTCTTCTTATGGTAATATTTCACCCCATGAACCTATTAATTTTTTATCAATAGGGGGATTAATAAATGATTCAAATCTATCTCAAAGTGTCTGTTTTATTGATTTGGGTAAATCCGTGTCCAACAAAGAATCTTGTTCTTATAATAATCAATTACTTGAGACTGAAGATGATAATAAATCAAAAATGATTATTGGTTCCCATCATGATATTGGTCAGAAATCCTTTGCATCAAATGGAAATAGTTTAAAATGTTGGTTAATATGGTTTCTTCATCTCAAATATTAATTTTGAAGTATGTGAGATCATTAAGAATAATCAAGAAATTGAGACACTTCCTTTTCAATTTAAAACAATGACAAGTTTTCATTCTCTTGATGAAATGTCTGAACTCAATCCTATTATAAACATTGAGATTATTTCACAAGGATTTTCATTTTCCAATTCCTTTAAATAGTTCAATGTCAGTATTGTTACATACCAATATATGAATGGAGATTGGTTTGAGCGATCTTTTTGATCAAAGTTCCTAGAGAGTGGTAATATTATAATTGATTTATTTACAAATGAAGATTATGAAAGTAAATATGATTTATTTCATTTTTATTTTACCACACTCCAATTTACTTTACTAATTTGGGTATTCTTTGTTATTACAACATTGGAGTCGATTCAAGGGTTACACTAGAAATATGACTACACTTAGTTTTGTGACCATCTATTAGTTTAGGTTAGGTTTTAGAATATATTAGTTTTTGTTTGATTTTCAATTTTTTTTGTTAAAATAATGCAGTCATGAAAGCATCAATTGAAGAATGAGTCACCATTGTGGCACCATCAAGGAAGTTTTCTTTATTTTCCATCTTTCTTTGGTATGTTCTTGTTCATTATGTTTTTATACTAAGTATAATTATATGTTAGGTCCCTATACTACTAGTTTAACCACTTATTGTTATTAGTACAACCCCCTTATTATATTGTTGTGCCCATGTAGTCCCCATATTGTTATTATTGTACTCCATAGAAACCCACTATTGTTATTATTGTGCCCTTACATTATTATTGTTATGTCGGCCCTAATTACGTTATGACCCCTTAGACTCCTATATATAGAAAGGAGGTCTTGTCATTTGTATCATCGAAGAATTGTTCATTTGTATAATGTAGAGGAGGTTGCCCCCTCGAAGAGGCTGAATTCTAAGGCGTTGATCTATCTTTTCTATCTTTTTGTGAGCTAGTTTCATAACATTTGGTATCACAGCTGTGGATTCTAGGTTTTTGCTGCTCCAAATAGGTCATCGTGGAATTTTCACTATAACTTTTTCGCTATGAAGTTTTAGAAGGAATAACAAAACCCATTTGACAAGAAATCAGTGTGAACTGTGCGTCCAAATTTGAGATATTGTCTCACTATATTTTCGGAGATATGATCTGAGGAAGTTAGGGTTTTTGCAAGCTCTAGAATTTCATCTCAAACAATTCATCGTGGAACTTTCGCTATAATATTTGTTCTACGAAGGTTCAGACTCTGAAATTAAAACCCATTTGAATTGCAATCTTAGTGAAGCTCGGGTCTGAATTTTAGATTCTTTCTCGCTATATTTTTGGAGATATAATTTGAGACATTTAGGGTTTCTGCAGGCTCCTGAATTACATCCTAAACAGGTGACCTTGGGAAAATAGTCATAACTTTCTCTCTGAGCATCAAATTTAAATTTCGTATGACGTTGCAGAAACAGGATGGATTATAGTTTTCTATGTATCAGTTTCAATTCCTAAGGTTAAAACAGTGACACGTGGCACTTCATACAAGTTCGCTCTACTGAACCTGTCTATAATCGGGTCATCGTGGGAGATTTGACATAACGCTTCCTTACGAAATCCAATCTTGATCAGACTTTTTGGGTTAGAACG
Source organism: Pinus tabuliformis (assembly GCA_031772625.1). Classification (NCBI taxonomy): domain Eukaryota; kingdom Viridiplantae; phylum Streptophyta; class Pinopsida; order Pinales; family Pinaceae; genus Pinus; species Pinus tabuliformis. The sequence goes on from CM062806.1 coordinate 977,583,700, forward strand.
AGGACTTAGAGGGCTACTATAGGACGAAATTTCAGAACTTGGAGATTTGAAATTACAGAGTTATAATCGTTTCAAGATCGAGCTCCTAAAATCAAGAAAACACGAGATGAGGAAGTTTGATGGCAAGGATCTGGTAAATTAGTTACTACAGATGGAGAAATATTTTGATCTACATGGCGTACCACTGTTACAAAAGGTATGTATTGCATCTAATTATTTAGAACTGGATCAATTTTTATGGTATAAAGGGCTTTGTTCTCATAAACCACTTGTTACGTGGTCAATCTTCATGGAGGAAATGATAGCACATTATGAGGATACAAAGAGCAACATCTTCTTTAGCCTATTGATAAATCTCAAACAAAAGTGTTTAATGGCAGAGAACATTGAGGACTTTCAAAAATTGAATATAAGGGAAATGATATTCCAGAGAAGTAGAGGAATGAGGTCTCCATAGGGACATTAAAGGATAACATTCAACATGAGGTTTGTCATTGGGAACCTGATTCATTGGAGAGGGCAAGAAAAATGCAAAGCAAAATTATGGCAACAAGGAAGTCTATCCCTCACAACTATAAATATGGAAGTGTTGTTTCTCCTATCCTTCCACAACCTACAAGGTTGACACCACAAAAATTGGAAGAAAAAAGAGCAAAAGGGATTTATTACAATTGTGATAAAAAAATACTCTAAAGGTCATAAGTGTGCTAAGAAGAAATTATGTTACATAGATTATGAAGAGGAGGAAGAAAAGGATCAAGAAACATCAAAAGAAGAGGATATGCACCAGGAACTAACCCCAGATAAAGAAGAAATTGATCCAACCATATCTTGTAAAGCATTGGCAAGAATTACCACTCCTCAAACTCTCAAGATAGAAGGACACATCAAGAAGAAAAAGGTTCAAGAAGTGAAAGATCACATTCAGAAAGAAGAATTGAATATAACCATATCTTGTAATGCATTGGCCAAAATTACCACTCCTCAAACCATCAAGATAGGACATATCAAGAAGAAAAATGTTCAAGAAGTGAAAGATCACATTGAGCATCAAGAAATGAATCCGACCATATCTTGTAATGCATCCGAAGAAATTTACACTCCTCAAACTCTCAGTATAGAAGGACATATCAAGAAGAAAAATATTCAAGCAGTGGAAGATCACATCGAGCATCAACAACAAGTTCTCCAACTTTTAAAGGATAATGCCACTTTGTTGCAGAATCGAATGAAACAATAGGCATATCAACATCACAGTGAAAGAAGTTTTGATGTAGGCAATTGGGTATTTTTACAGCTACATCTCAAGCAAGAAATTTATGAGAAGGAAATGTTGGCAATATTACATGCACTTAAGAAATGGCGACCTTACCTAATGGGAAGACACTTCAAGGTAAAAATGGATCATGATTGTTTTAAATACTTTATAGAACAAATATTATCTTTAGAAGAACAGAAAAAATGGGTCACAAATATGTTGGGTTATGACTTTGAAATCATCTACAAAAAAGGGAAGAAAAATGTTGTTGCAGATGCACTCTCAAGAAAGGATGAGGATGTGGAAGCATTGTTTTGTGCTATTTCTATTATCCAACTAGATTGGATACATGAAGCAAGGGATGAATGGAGAAAGGATGAAGAAGTGTGGCCACTCATTCAAAAGTTGCAGAAGATCCCAGTTCAAACAATATTTCCAGAACTTTATGAGGAAGGAAAAATCATATTGGAATCTGGATCATTCATAGAAAGAAGAACCCGACAGCTACGAAATTGATCAATTTCAGAGTATCTCATCAAGTGGAAGAACTTATCCACTGAAGATTCCACATGGGAGGACAATAATTTTATAAAGAAGCATCCAGAACTACTCAAGCATTGAGGACAACACTTTTTCAAGGAGAGGGGTATGTTAGGTCCCTATACTACTAGTGTAACCCCTTATTGTTATTAGTACAACCCCTTTATTATATTAGTGTGCCCATGTAGTCCCCATATTATTATTATTGTCCCCCATAGAAACCCATTATTGTTACTATTGTGCCATCACATTATTCTTGTTATGTCGGCTCTGATTATGTTATGACCCCTTAGACTCCTATATATAGAAAGGAGGTCTTTTCATTTGTATCATCGAAGAATTGTTCATTTGTATAATGTAAAGGAGGTTGCCCCCCCCCCGAAGAGGCTGAATTCTAAGGCGTTGATCTATCTTTTCTATCTTTTTTTGAGTTGGTTTCATAACATTATAAATATCTTGGAACAAGAATATTTAAAGTGAAATAATTCACTTTTTATTACTCATAAAATTTTCTTTTGCGGAATTATTATGGCTTGTATCAGTATTATGATTACACATTTTATTTTGAGTTATTTTGGTTGATAATTTTGATTTCATTTAATAAGTTGGCCAAGTCTATGAAACATCATATAAAAGGTTTAATTAAATTCAATTTTACACAACCATACTATTAAAGGATCAAATAGCGAAATATTTAAATTTTCAATGATACTCTTATCTCTGGAAGTTTGATCCTTTCTTAACTTGCGATTTGGTATTTTGTTATGTTGGTCTACCTTTATGCTTTTCCTTTTATATCCTTTGACAATGGTTTCACTATTGGGTCTATTTTTATATCTCTCTCATAAGAAGTCTAAAGGTCGATGTTAAGGAAATTATTTAAGGCAATTCTTGTTCCACTGAAATATATTACCATGATACACTATTTATTAAGTTTTTAGTAAAAAAAATCAAATATTATCCAAAGACAATATCATTTCAGAAATAATATAAAAATAAAGATCACTTTTAAAGGAGTCTATTTCAAGGAACAAAGGGAATTCAATGACTCCAGTAAATATTTGACCTTTTATGCCATCTTATCTCTTAAGGAGATTTTATACTTTCTTCCCCATTTACTGGATGATCTCAATTGATATTTTCAATCATTGCTCATGGTTCTAGCTCCTCTTTATTTTTTCTTCTTGTGATAAAAGTTCACTCAGGTAAAACGAGTCTAAGAGATGTCCATGTCAAGGTTATGGATGCCTGCTAGTAGGAGTGGCTTCGTCTATGACATGTGATTCCAAATCAATATTGAATAAACTTATGTGTAAATATTTCAGAATCTACATGTTATCCCGCACCTTTAAGGGGATTCTGAGTCTACTTCAATAGTAGCAAATAGGAAAAATGCTTAACTATGAACCTATAACTAATATAATGAGACTCGAGCATCTAATATATGTTTTAAGGTACCCCTGCTGAGGCTATGAATGTCTATCGACAACATCGACCATATCTATGGTATTGAGGTCGTCCTACATACTAGTTATTCATCTGACTACCTAGAAATTTTATAAGAATTGATTCCTGATAAAGTGTACTTTGTTAATAATAATTTTGTTTCTTATTCTTCAAAGTTCTTTGGATAGTATTGGAAATATTTTTACTAATTCTGATAACTTTTAAGAGATCAATTAACAAATAAAAATCATGGTATCAATAAATAAGAAGTGCAGGAAGACCCTTATCCTTCAGTTCCTTGTGTTTGTGAACCTTTAGTTTATGTTACCAAAGATAACTGGTTCACCCCAACATGTCTCCATTTTTTGGCCTGCCAACAACTCCCCTACATTCTGACTCAAAATGAAGGGGCCCCCATTAGAATTTTTGAAAATTCGCTCTTCTAAATGCATTTGTTTGATCAATTATTTTCCCTATCCTCATTATTTGGCTTTTATGCTTGGGGTCATCACCTTGATGGTTTGATCATGAGTGGTTTTTCCCATCAAGTTCCATACTCCTTTTTGCCTTCGCTTCTCCTAAAAAGCTATCCAATGATTATAATTTGCTTCATCTCGATATCTAGTTTTGAGGATTATATTGGTTTGTGTCAGTTTACTTACCTTGGGAATGTATATAGTTTTCCACAAATATCAACCTAATTTAATTAAATTTCATATATATATATATATATATATATATATATATATATATATATATATATAATACCATTGTATATATATGAGTAATAATAACTCACAACATAGAAGCATAATATACAAAATATTATATCATAAACAAACAAAAAGCACATTATATATGTATATATTATCAAAACCATATGTTTTAAAAACCTCTATGTTTGAATAGGTCACGGTAGCCTATAACTCTTTATGAGGGAAAAACAACATTACTAGCACAACCACATTAAAACTATTAATGTGATTGATATAGCTCAAGACTTCATTAATAAAATAATAAATAATACTAATAATAATAATAAAATTATTATTTAATATTAAATGTTGTTTATTATTATTTAATTTTAAAATATATAATATAAATTATATATATATATGAAAGTAATAATGATAATAAGAATTATTATTATTATTATTATTAAATATGGTTGATATATGCCCACTCACATTAATAATAATAATAATAAGTATTATCATTAAAAAATGTGGTTGATATACGCACACTAAATGTGATTGTGCTATATCAACCACATTAATATTTTTAATGTGGTTGTATTAGTTTAAAGAATTATCTATATTGTGACATTTTAAAAATTGATATGGCATTGGTATGGATGACAATACATACCATAACATTGATATTTCAGCCAGATTTCTTCACATCTCCATTAACTTGAAATGGTCCTATTCCGTCTGGCCACCGACCAAATCGTCTAAACTTCAGGTGACTTTATTATGTATTGTCATATATCTATACAGTTTAATGCGGCTGCAACCTATCCCCGCGGTCACTTCAAAATTTAAAATATTTTCAAAACACCCAGCTTATCTCCACCGTTAATTTCAAATATTTTTTAAAATGGCCAGCCCACTCTTTTGCGTATTGATTCCTTGTTCAGTTTTGTTTTGTCAATGAAGGCATTAGCTTCCATGAATTTCACGAACGAAGGCATTAGCATGGTTTTGAAATTATAATTCACAAATAGATTCTCAGAAATTCAATCTAGTCGATCCTCCCATGCGCAACACTGAACGTTCCAGTCAATGGCTAGGCTGCAACGTTGTTGACGATATTGGTGAGCATTTATTTCACAGTATTCTACTTCCTTTCTCTGTTGTCTATGATTTTGAATTAGCCAATTCTTTGTGCATATTAGTATTATCGTTAATATCTATTGCAGGAGTTTTTCCAATACACTGAAGATGGATGTGTGCACTTGAGGAGCATTTCAGTGAAGCTCTGTGGAATATTTTCCATTGTTTATTTTCAAATATGATATTTGAAAGATACTGAAAGATGTCATTGGTTTGGTTTTTAAGTCATTGAGAGACATCGTTGGTTGATGTATTATTTTTTATAGTGGGATATTTATATTTACACTAACACTATTTAAAGAATATTCTGCAATGTATTTACTCATATTTGTTTAAAAAGAATATGAAATGTAATGCATTTACTAATAACTGTTTGACACTTCTTCAAACAAAACAAAACATATCACGTATTTATATGAATATGGATTTTATCTACAATGTGAATCAAATTTTCATCACTTTTATGTATTTACTCATATTTATTTAAAGAGAATATGCAACCTAATGTATTTAGGTACTAATAACTGTTTGAGACTTGTTCAAACAAAATGTGAACATGGATTTTATTGGCAAGGCAAATCAAGTTTTCATCACTTTATGTATTAGTAATAGAACTATTCATCATCTTTATGCATTGTGTTTGTTATAGAATCAAAATCACATTATTTGGTAAATTATATTCGTGATGAAATGTATATTTTTTATGGTTGAATTAAATTTTTTTTCCATTCTAGATTCTTTTTAATTTAGAATGGTGTGGAATGAAATATAAAAATTTAATTAATTTGTAGTAAATTTATATTTACAGTGAAGGATTACAATTTTTTTCAGTATAATTTTTTCCCATCTTAAAATTTATTTTATTTTATTTATTTATTATTTATTATTATTATTATTTTTAATTTAGAATGGTGTGGAATGAAATATAGAAATTTAATTAATTTGTAGTAAATTTATATTTACAGTGGAGAATTATTATTTTTTCTAGTATAATTTTTTAATTTAAAATGGTGTGAAATGAAATATATAAATTCAATTAGTTTGTAGTAAGTTTATATTTACAATGGAGAATTACTATTTATGTTGCTTGAGCATTCAAAGTGTGTTATTTGAAATACAAAAATTCAAATAATTTGTAATAAATTTATATTTATAGTGAAGAATTACTATTTATCTTGATTGAGCATCTGAGTATGAGTTTGGTTTTTTTTGTTTTCAAGTTTATTTGATAATTTTTGCATGTAATAATTACACATTTATTTTAACAAATTAATATATTTTTTTTAGTTAAAAAGTTGTAATCTTTATGTTTTTCATTATATTGAAAAATCATTTTAGTAACATATCTTTTTCATTTACATATATTTAATTATTTTTTATTATTTTAAATTTTTTTTTTAATTATTTTAAAAATGATGATGATATTTTTTTTAGAATTTTATTTTTTATTTTTTATTTTTTATCTCTAGAATGGGTGTAAGACGGGAGTGTTTCTACATTTATCTTAAGTCTTCGTATCTAAGAGAATGTTTGTAAGAAATTTGACTTTGGAAATGATTGTTTTTTATTTTTTAAAAGCAACATTTACTTTAGTGATCACCTTAGAAAATTTCAGGTCTAGAAAGGTCTCCAAAAACCCAATCTTATTATATTTGTTTTGGGGGCTTTGAGTTCTAGTTCTCAAAAGATTGAAATAAAGATCCCTAAAGCTTTCCCAAATATTTTGGACTTTTTTGAAGGAGTGTTTCCCCCTCTTAGTTTTCCTTTTTCTGAGTTCTAATTAGAGCAAGAATCTCCTAGATCTTTAAAGGGATCACCAAATTGCACACATTTTAAAAATATTGAGGGGTGGCACAAAGCAAGATTGTAATCTTGTCGATCAAGCAATAGAAAACCACAATCTATTGTGCCACCCCCAACCCTTTTTCAAAAACCCCTAATTTGCAGCATTTGTTCCTTCTGCTTGTTAGGCAAGCCTGCTAAGTGATTGAGTTAGTCAGCATCCCACATCACAATCCATGTCATATGTGTGTCACATCACCTACTTGTCGTCTGCAATTGTCCATTAGTTTGTTTTCCCGCTCGTAGAGGAAGGTTAAAAAAGGTTTGTTTATTGGTTCCTCCCGTCATTTTCAACACCTAAAAAACTTTGAAATCGGTGTCCAAGTTAGCCAACGACCAACACACCTCAGCTCCTATTGCTTCACGCTAATACCAGGTATTTAGCTCTGCATCTAGCCTCACTTGTCATTATGTTGAAGCTAAATAAACCTCAGAAACCTGCCCCAAAACTTACAACTTCCAATCCCACTACCAAGGAATCTTTCATGGATACTGAGGCCGAAATTCATGATCCATGGTGCCCCCTTGACTCTAAAAAATTTCTTCTTGACTCTTTTGGCCGCTTCCTGAAACACCAAGATCATTTTAGGGTTGTAAAATCTAGTCTGTATTGCGCTATAAACCCAATTGTATATCATTTCCCTGAATTTAAAACCTGGTTCGCGTCAACATATATTCCTCAAAGGGATTATGTTGTTTCTGCTAAGGGGGGATAATATCCTTGAGGTTACAACTGACCTCATCCACAAAGCCTTTTGTTTCCCTGATATGCAAACTTCACAAACATCAATAAAGCTTCATTAGCCTTAAATTTTGATCAACTCTTAGCAAAGAACAAATAAGCCTTGTTTGCTATAATTTTTCCCCCAGAGACACAAATTCCCCCACCAGCTGAAACCTACTCTATGAATTACTTCTCTCAAGATGCACAGAAAATCTTGGCCACAATCTTACTATTACTTGGGGAAGATGATACAATAAATGCGACCAAACCAGAACTAGGGTTTCTAAGTCAAATGCTACATCCATATGTGGTTTTAGACATACCTTCATACTTAGCTCAATCCATCAATTTCCAATTCCATAATTTCCACCTTGCTAATGACTTCAAACATTCTTCCATCACAGTTTTATTTATACTCATGTGGATAAATTTGAATACTTGGTTTTGAGCACCTTAGATTTCAAGAAACAAAAGAAAAAATCAATAATTGAATGGACAAATATAGTTAAAAGGAAGCCTAGTAATGAAGGGTTCTCTCAAATGTTTTCCACATACACTATCTTAAATGGTACAACACCCCCAAAAATTTTACCCCAGTAGAAGTGGTTGCTACATCTCAATGAGGATACCATGCTTGGGAATTGGTACTTTTTGGGGACTTCATAAAAATATGGTTATACGGATGTGAAGAGAAACCCTATCGATTGCCAATTTTTCTCCCCATGAGAATATTCTCCTTAGAATTCATAAGGGCGTGCATGTAGACTAGATTCATTTTCTTGCTATGCACAAAGACAATGACTATCCAAATAAATAAAATTATAAAAAAATGTTTTAATTTAATAAAAAAACTAGGGGTAATGATTGTCCATAAATAAAGAGATCCAACTCCGTTTCGAAATTTGTTTTCAAATATTCACAATCATTTTTGTCAAGACACCATATATTTAGCATGCCTCGGTAAATAAGCATATCAAACTTCCTTTTTGAAATTCACATTAATATCATTATAATTTATATTTAATCCAAATACTAGTTATTTTTGTATATCCTGCTTAAAGGTTAATTTTCCTAGCTACTTTAAAAATTGCAAATAATTTTGGTAATGTTCTTTCATTCTTAAGTGTAGTTGGGCTGGTGTGACTTTTGAATTGCTGAGCATAGGTGATGATGCACCATCTGAATTCTCAAAATAGGTGATGAACAACTTCAAATTTGATTAAAAAAATATTAGCTCAATGCAATCTAAATTTTATAATAACTATACCAATAAATATTAATTAGAAAACAAGAGCTCATAAATTATCTATCACTCTTTACTATAAAAAGATATTCCAATTCCTTTGAAGCTCATATGAAAATAATTAATAACTACCAATTTCATTATCATGTAAAACATGGCTCATCAACAAAGTCACCATTAAAATCGTACTTGCTGAAAAGAATATTTAACAAAATAAACGTCATTAATCGAAAAAGGACATGAAATCACGCTTTTGTATATAGAAAATTGTTAGTTTATGTTAATTTGGAGTGATGAATATGTTTGCATGTCTAATAATAATACTTTAAGCTTTCGGAGGACACTATTGTTTTATAAAACAAATGAAGCATGGTGATCAATTTTACCTACAATCCAATTCAAGTAGTTAGTTTAACATTTAAAACAAATTAATAAACTTAAATCGAGAGACATTGTCTAACATTAAAAGAATTAACAAATTTAAATCTGAAGACCTGGTAAATCCATAAATAAACTTATGGATTTCTGTGAGTTAAATGTACATTTGGCTCATATATTATTACGATACTTGCAAACCAATAAACAAAATATAAACAAGTAGTAAGAAAGTACATATATCAGAGAGTTTCTCATTCGCTAAAGTTAACAGAGAAAAAGTAAACAATCTATCCAGACAACGAAGGGTTTACTTGCTGAGATGAAGGGTTTAAAATGGTTGTTAATTATTTTGTTGGCCTATGTCACCAATGTTCCACGTTGGTTGAGTCGAAACAAAACACTTGTTTCCTGACCTTACCTCATGGGCATACATCACCATGATAGACTCTATATTTGGAAAGTGGACATTACTCATCCTCTCAAACTTGGGGCATTCTAATATACATGTATTATTGTCACCTATTAAGAGTGCACATTGAAAAGAATGATAACTATTTTGGTAGAAGATACTGCTCATTTTCCACAATGTTGATTATTTCACTCTAATCGTTCCAACGAGAAAAATAATGATCATGGTTAACACAATTTCATGAAGTGGGGAGTGAAAATAATTGCATCAAATTTCATAGCAGTTAGTAAGTTGAACAAAGCATCGACAAAATTTCCTATACCTTAACTGCCACGACCTAGAAGTAAGTTTATCTATCATCCAGAGGTTGAGACAATGGCCATGGAAATTATAGATTATCTATCAAAGATATCACAAGTTGAGAAACAACCTTGTGCCTCATCTCATCCAAAAATTTTGTCGACCAGGGACAAGGCTTTGGAAAACACTTTTAATTTTTATACATTGTGTATTTTGCAATTAGCAACAGGAGATATAGTAAATAATATTTATGGATTGACCACTTATCATAACCATTTTCTTTAGCCCAATAATTTGTGATTGTAATATTTTTTTTTTTGGATATGGTCAAAGTGGACGGAATCTGCCCATGGTATTTACTGTGGTATTTGCCCATGGCATTGACCCATGGTATTTTCCTTCGTTTCTCGAGAGAAACAATAAAATAAAGTCTTTAGAGAGTCCATCAAGCCAATAAAAGGGATAGGAGCCTAACCGTGTGATCATCTTGAGTTATTTATCTATTTTTCCTTTGTTGAGAACTTGGCAAGGCTAGTTCTAGTTGATCCTAGGGACGAAAACCCCATGGGAGTAATTTGTCTGGTGGATCCATCCAAGATCTACGATTCTTCTTCAGTTTTGTGATTTCTCATTTAATGAGCAATCTTGCATGCCATTGTCGAGGGTTTCTTATGTTTGTTATTCTCACATGTATAATTTGTAGTAATTAATTAAATAAAGTGGTTGCAGTTCCAAATCCCTTATGTGTTCTCTTTTTGGTTGAAATCTTATGTTAATTAGAACACTATAGTGTGCTAGATCAACTAATTTTTTTATGTTTTGGGATCTTATAGTGGTATCAGAGTTGTGCATGCTGCAAGCGTGAGGGTGTTTTTATTGCAGATCAAGGGTCAAAAGAAACTAGTCTTTGATGATTCTCCATGGATCACCCTAGCTAGAATCTCGTTAATTTCGGTGGTCCTCTATAGCCACCCTAATTGGCTTATATAATTGTGTTCATTTATAAAATATTTTCAGTGCTAGAGTGAAGATCTATTTTTTGGAGTATTGTCGTTTGTAGGGAAGTAAGTTGAGGTTACATCACTAAAATATTCCTTCTATAGAAGGAACGAAGGAGTTTGAATCCATTCACCCTGCAGATCTTGAAGATGGATTTCTTTCTACTAGAGGCCGAGTTTTGACAACATTGTCAAAGGACAAACTAACGATTCTATCTGATCATAAGAGTGTATCTTCAACATTGAGGGCTGAAGGCTGTGACAATTTGGAGAGGTCAAATGCAATTGACTCTTGGGGAGCGGGTTCATGGCATATCACATATCATAGGTTCACATAATTATTGGAGAAGGCTCCATTCCATAAGTTTAGGGTTTTTCCTTGAAGGTCAAAATACTTACACTCATGGAATAATTGCTGCAAGTTTGGCAGAATGAGACTCTTGTTATTCTGGGAAAAATCATTTCTTGTGAGGGGCCGAAGAGGCCATTATACTGTAGAAGTCTTAGACTATTAGAAAGAGTCGAGTCAATCTAGCTGGTCGTTGTAAGACAAAATCGATCCATTTCTTACAGATAGGGCGTTGACCACTTGCATCTCTCCATGAGTGAACGGGCCAATAGCACCACTGGTTCTAGCATTGGGGAAATAAATCAAGTATTAAAGGTCGCTGAAATATTAGTTGAGAAGTTATCGCAGGGATATTGAAAAACCAATATTATTCATAGTTGGGATTCAGGGCCCATAAATTGACCATGTTGACAGGCTTACGATTTGGTTTGCATTCGCCATCGGTCAACAATATCTGCACATCTTTGGGTGTGATGGTCAAGTAAGAGAGGGTCGAGGATCATGGTCCTGTCAGGAGATTGAAGGTCAGTAAGCCATATGTCGCCAAGGAGTGTGGATTAGTCATGGTTTTGAAGGGAGTCCACAACAAGGTCTGTGATTAGACACCACACCAGTCAAGGATTTTTGTTGACTGAGGTTGGAAGTCGTGAATCGTACAGGAGGAAATGACAACACCCTTATTTCGCAGATCAGTCACGAAGCAAGATAGAAACATGGGCTAATTCCATGGGCAAACACCATGGAAAATACCATGGGCAGATTCCATCCACTTTGACCATAGCAAGAAAAAAGGAATATTACAAATGGTGCCATACATATCAAAATCATAGATGAGGGATTCAAATTTCCTTTATGGAAGTAAGCTATTGAACTGGACCAAAATTTGGTTGTCGTTGTTTTACAATAAAAAATGGAAATTTCAAATTCAATTGGGGGGTATCGACATTTATATGAGGGACAACGTTGTTTGAGAAATAGGAGAGGGTTGTAGGAGAGAGAACACCAAAAGGAAATGCTAGTTAATTGCACAGTGACTGTGGGATTTTTTTTAGAACTCTTTTCTAAGTTTTTGTTGATCTAATTTAATTTGATCGATATATATTTATATTCATTCTCTTTCCATAGTTGCTTTTATTTTTTTCTTTTTAATTTTCTATGATTTGACTCCTTAAGGTTTTGAGAGACAAAACAATTTTCGTTCAGTGGCTTGAACCTGTGAATGAACAATGAATATATTTACTTTTAATTTATTGTTAATTTAATTTTTGTTGTTTACAATCGATCATCTCTCCCTTCAGTGGTTTGTATATTAAGTATGATATTGACATGGACATTACTTCAGTCTTGGTTCCCAGAATTGTGTCCAAGTATCTAGATTGTAAAGGATGTTATTTTTAGGTGAGTTGAATTAACATATGCTATAACTATTTCTAATGTGTTGCTTGTATTTCATTATTTACTTATTGATTTGATTCATAAATGGATAATTGAAACATCATTTAATCTTTGGAAATTGTTACAGTCATCTTTCCTGATTTTCTTCAACCAAAACTTTAGATTAGTTAATGTTAGATAGTTTGTCCTTTAATAATTGCATTTGATGGTGATTGTAGAATTTAATAGAAATTTTCTACTACTGATGAAATCGAAATGAAAACAAGATATTACAAATCTCCTCTACAATACTGTGGAATTGAAATCATAATTTAGAAAGATATGCGATGACATGAAACCATCAAAACCACAAGAACACAATGATTTTACAAGGGAAAACCCCTCCATTTCTTTTCATTAATAAAATGAGAATGAGAAAGAATTACAATGTTTTTATTCGATCTTGAAGCACACCCTACCCTATAAACTTGTTCTCCTGCTAACTGTCCTGCTTTTGCAAACACTTAGCCAATTCAAGGCTCCAACTTCCTCTTATTTCCTTGTGTAATATTTGAGGAAATTGGCTCCTAAAAGATAGGAATTTCCTCATATTTTCTTATGCAATTCCCAAGGAATGATTTGTTCGGTGTGTGTTATATTCTTTCCATGACTAGTCACATGTGTGGGGAGGCGATAACACCCCCTATTCCTTGCACTGGGTGTAGTAGGGAGGTCACAAGGGGGGCACAACCCCCCTTCTCTGGGTTTTCAGGGGGGCAGTAGCCCCCCTATACGGGGTACGGAGTAAAGCCCTGGGAATTTTTTTTGCACCCTATATTAGGTGGGAAGACATACCTATGGTTTTGGGAATGATGTTTTCTTCCCATGGAATTTTGTAGATATGGTCAAGGGAACTATGATTATGTTCTAATTCAGGGTTAATTGATTGAAGTTTATGAATTATTTGGCATGTATATCTCTGTGTGTGTGTGTGTGTGTGTGTGTGTGTGTGTGTGTGTGTGTGTGTGTGTGTGTGTGTGTGTGTGTGTGTGTGTGCGTGTGTGTATTGTAACATTGAAAGAAACATAATAAAAAATCAATGTGGTAGTCCCAGTTTTGGGATCCAAGGGAAATATCTGTGTATTTGTTTTATATTCTGTTCATTGTTTATTTTTTGTTTTCTAGAATTTTTTTGTAGGTAATTTCCATACAAGGTTAAAACCTACATTTGTTATCAGAGTCGTTTCGGCTTCAAGGGATGGCTTTGTTGCTTAGGGGTTTTCCTTGTTCCTCTGGTAGACCCTATTCAGTGGGAGATCTACGGGATCGATTCTTGTGGTGAAAGAAGATGACGAGCAGTGGAAAGATAAAGATCAATAAATTTAATGGTCAGATTTTTGAGTTGTGGAAACTCAATATGGAGAATCTGATGGTGGATAAAGATAAGTGGGTCACGGTAGATCCAGGTACTAAACCGACGACAATGTTAGATGAAGACTGGGCGAAGTTGAATCGGAAAGAAAAGAGAATAATAGGGTTTTGTATCTCAAATTCAGTATTGTTGAATGTATCAGGGGAAGCTATGGCGAAGGCTTTGTGGGACAAGTTAGGGACTTTGTACCAATCTAAGCCTCTAGTGATCAAACTATTCCTATAGAAAAAGTTGTATAACCTGAGCATAAAGGATGGAGACTCAGTGACAGATCATCTGAAAACCTTCAATAATTTGGTAAGCTCTTTGTTATCTGTTGATATTAAAATTTCATATGAAGATAAGTGTGTCATTTTTCTATGTTCTCTACCAGATTCATGGGATAGTCTATTTGTTGCAATAGGTAGCAATAAAACTACTTTGAAGTTTGATGAAATAGTCTTATCCTTGTTGTTGGAGGAGATGAGAGGAAAAATTATGGAAGGTCGGAATGGAGATGTCTTGTCTGCATGAGGACGGTCCCAAAACATAAACAAAAATAAATCCTTGAGTAGGAGATCTAAATCTCCATGAAAACCTGTAAAGGTGTGCTGGAAATGTGGAAAGGAAAGGCACTTCAAAATGGACTATAGATCTAAATCTCCTGAGAAAGGAAAGGGATATAATGATGCTCATTCTGTAGAGATGAAAACCACCTTAGATAAAGGCGGGGATTTGTACTTGGATTCTTCTTCAAGTACACATATAGATCATGAGGCATGGTCTATTGAATCAGGTGCATCCTTTCCCTTCACTCCCCACAAGGGGTGGTTCGGCCAGTATGAGAACAGGAAGGCTAGAATCTTTGGATATGGAAAAATCAAGTTGAAGTTTCAAGGTGGATGGATTAGAAAAGTCCTAAGTGTTTTGCATATTCCTGCATTGGTCAGCTATCCGATTTATACAAGCAAGATGGATGATGCAGATGCAAAAAATAGTTTTCAAGAAAGATACCTGCAAGATGGTTCAGGGAGCACTGGTATTGATGTGGAGAGTTTGGATTGGAACTCTGTAAAAGCTTCTGGGTAGTACTGTTATTTATGGGTGCAACAGTTCTATGGTTCTTGAAAGTGTAGCAGAAAATCTAGTGGTCTCTGGAGAAAAGACCATGCTATGGTATCAAAGGCTTTGACATTTAGAGAAGGGCCTTCAAATACTTCATGGTAATGGTATGGTATAAGGTATGTCTAATTTCTCTCTGGATTTTGATTTCTGTGAACATTGTATATATGGGAAGCAAAATTGGGTGAATTTTCCCTTGGTGCTAAGAGGGTGAAAGGGATATTAGAGCTTTTGCACACTGATGTGTTTGGACCTATGTCGGTTCCATCATTGGGTAAGTTTGTGTACTATGTATCATTTATATATGACTTCTCAAGAAATACATGGATATATTTCCTCAAGAAAATATATGAAGTCTTTGACAGGTTTAAAGAGTTTAAGGTTCTGGTGGAAAACCAAAGAGAGAAGAAGATAAAGGTGTTGAGGATAGATATTGGTGGAGAGTTCTGCAAGAAGTAATTTGAAGAGTTTGGTAATAAGTGTGGTATATCATGGTAGAAGACTACTCCATACACACCTAAGAAAAATGGATTTTCAAAAAGAATGAACAGGATGTTGATGGAAAAGGCAAGAAGCATGCTCAGTAGTGTGAGTTTAGGACAAGAATTTTGGGCAGAGGTGATGGAGACTGCATGTTACTTGGTTAATAGATCACCTTCATCAGCATTGGAGGATAAGAATCCACGTGAGGTATGGACTGGTAAGAAACCCTCTCTTTCAAATTTGAGGGTATTTGGTTGTGATGCATATGTACATCTTCCAAACGAGAAAATAACCAAGTTGGATAGTAAATATGAAAGGTGCATATTTATTGGGTATGAGGATGGTTTAAAAGGCTGAGATGTGGTGTTTAGAGAGGTGAAAGATGTTAACTTGAGAATATGGAGTTTGAGCAAAAGGAGGAAGAATCAGACTCTACAATAGAACACAAATTAGAAGATAAAGATCCACAAACTCCAGCTGTGAGAAGATTAGTTCGAGAAAGAAGGCAGCTAGAAAGGTATATTCCATCTGCTTTATGTTCAATTTTTTCTTTATCTATTACTTATGATGATCCTAGGACTGTAATGGAGGCAGTGACTTTAGAGGATGGAAAACTTTGGAAAAAGGCCATGGTTGATGAAATGACATCTTTTGAGGAAAATTAGGCTTGGGATCTTGTGGATTTGTCAATTGGAAGGAAACCCATTGGAAGAAAATGGGTGTTTAAGAAGAAGATGAATGCAAAAGGCATGACGGATAAATAGAAATCTTGCTTGGTAGAAAAAGGTTATTCCCAGGTGTCGGGAATTGATTTTGGTGATATGTTTTCTCCTATTGCCAAGGTAGCTTCTATTAGATTACTTTTATCTATTCCTGCTACTTTCGATTTTGAGGAGAACAGATGGATGTGAAGACAATATTTCTTCACAAGGATCTGGAAGAAGAGATCTACGTGAAGCAACCTGAAGGTTTTGCAGTGAATGGAAAGAAAGAGCTAGTACGCGGTTAAAAAAGTGTATGTATGGGTTAAAACAGTCACTAAGGATGTGGTATAAAAATTCTGATACATATATACGAGGACTTGGATTCACCAAAATCAAAGTGGATCACTGTGTGTATTTTAAATTAATCGGCGACTATGTTATTTATTTGGTCTTATGTGTGGATGATATGTTTTTGATTGTAAATAACAAAGAAATTATCCAAGATTTGAAGACCCAATTGTCCTCCAAATTTGACATGAAGGATCTTGGTGTTGCAAACTATATTTTGGGCATGGATATTAAACGAGATTGGGCAAAGAGGAAGCTCTGGTTAAACCAGAGGAAGTATGTCGAGACAATACTGCAGAGGTTTAATATGCAGGATATTAAACTAGTGAAAGTTCCTATGTAGGTGTAAATTTATCTGTGGAACAGTGTCCCACGATGCAAGAAGAGGAAGACGGCATGTCTCGTGTTCCATACGCAAGTGCAGTTGGTAACATGATGTATGCCAATGGTCTGTGCTAGACTCGATAATGCACATGTAGTGGGAGTATTAAGCAGGTTTATGTCAAAACCAGGGAAGGAGCGTTGGACAACAGTGAAGTGGTTTTTTAGGTATTTGTGTGGCACTAGTGATTATGGTTTGTGCTACAAAGGAAGACCAGGATTGGACAGAGTTTTGGACATTCATGGCTTTGTTGATGCAGACTGGGCTAGAGATCTAGATCAAAGAAGATTTACAAGTGGGTATGTGTTTAACCTATTTGGAGGTGCAGTCAGTTGGGTGAGCAAGAGATAGTATATAGTGGCACCTTCAACTACAGAGGCAGAATACATGGAAACCGCTCATGCAAGCAAGGAAGAAGTTTGGTTGTAGAGATTGTGTTCAAGTATGGGGTTAGTTGAGCGAGCTATAAGGATATACTATGACAACCAAAGTGAAATTTTCTTGGCAGAGAACCTTGTTTATCATTCAAAGAAAAAGCACATTAATGTTCAATATCACTTCGTGATGGATATGTTTGAGGATCAAAAGGTGTTGTTGGCAAAGGTGGACACTTTGAAGAATGTTGTAGCACTGAGAAGTTTTCTTGGTGTAGAGAAACAATGGATATTGTAGGGTTGGACCAATGAATAAGCTCTCTTGTGACCCCCTGTGTGGAAAAGAAAACAACAAGTGGGAGAATGTTGGGTGTGTGTTATATTTTTTCCATGAATAGTTGCACATGCGGGGGGGTCATATGGGGGCGATATCCCCCCTGTTCATTGTGTCGGGCGCAGGGGGGTGGGTCATAGGAGGGGTGCAACACCACCTATCGAGGGGTTTCAAGGGGGCAGTATCCCCCCTACACGGGGTCCGGGGCAACCTCCCAGGAAATTCTTTTGGACCCTATATTAGGTGGTCAAACCTACCTATGGTTTTGTGCATGGGTTTTGCACATGGTTTCAGGCATGATGGGTTTTTTCCCATGGCATTTTGTAGATCCATTCAAGGGAACTACAATAATGTTCTAATCCAAGGTTAATGGATTGGGGTTTATGAATTCTTCGACATATATATATATATATATATATATATATATATATATATATATATATATATATATATATATATATATATATATAGATATATATCTATATATATATATATATCTATATATATATATATATATATATATATATATATATATATATTGAAACTTTGAAAGGAACATAATGAAAAATCAATATAGTAGTCCCGATTTTGGGATCCAGGGGAAATATATGTGTATTCGTTTTATATTCTTGTCATTGTTTATTTTCTTCTTTTTAGAATTCATCTATAGGTAATTCTGTACATGATTAAAACCTACATGATTCACTTGCTTAACTACCAAGCTTGTACACTCAACTAGTGTATAATTGATTATTACAATGTGCCTTTTCCTCCAATCTAGCTAAGCAATTCGAATTACATGCATGTTTGAGCTATTTTTACCTGATTAACTAGTTTAACTGAGAGATCATTGAGTTAACAACAATTCTACTACTCAACTAATGTTCAACTGACTCAACTAGTTACTTGAGCTCAGTTAACTGAGTCAAACTGAAAATAACTAAACTAGATTGCTAAATTTACCAATCACTACATGCACAACTCTACTTCTAGCATAGACAATACCATGTCACTCTAGAGTAGACAATACCATGTCACTCTAGTTAACTGCAATCCAAGTCATCTCGCTTATGTGGAAAATCGAATTACTAAATTTGACTAAGGCAAAAGTAAAATTTAGCCTTTCTTGCTACAATTTCTAACACTCCCTCTTAGCAAGAAAAGGATTTTGCACCACCCCTATCCTGCACCTATAGAATTCAAATATGCATCTTAGCAATGTCTTTGTCAAGATATTTGTATCCTACTCCTCAGTTGGAATGTACTGTAGTATCATAGTTCTCCTCTGCACATAATTTCGCAAGTAATGGTACCTAATATCAATGTGCTTGGACCTGTCATGAAATACTGGATTTTTAGAGAGTTCGATACAACTCTAATTATCACAATAAATCAGTGTCAAATCCATATCTTGACTGAAAAGACCCACAAGTATTTTCCTCATCCATATGGTCTCACATGTTGCTTGACTTGCAGCCATGTATTCAGACTCTGTTGAGTTGATTTCCACTGACCTCTGTTTCCTTCTATACTAGGAAATAATAGCATACCCAACACTAAAGATACAACATGAAGTAATTTTCATGTTTTATGGACTCCCTACCCAATCTACATTAGTAAAGTCTTGGAGCTTCAATCCCTTTGTCCTCATGTACCATAACCCATACTTGGTTTTTCCTCTAAGGTACCTCAACACATGATTTGTCGTTTCCAACACAACTTGGTAGGCTTCACCATGGCTTGACTCAACTAATTAAATGCATAACATATGCCATGCCTTGTGTTCACCATATACATCAAGGATCCCACAAGCTTCCTGTAGATGATAACATCTACTGCCTCTCCTGAAGAACCATGCTCCTTCCTCTCGTTCGTAGCCAAAGGTGTGTGCATAGGTTTGTAGTTCTCCATATGAAATATCTAAAATATTTCAGAGGAATACTTCCCCTGAATCACAAATAAATCGCCATCACCCTACCATAGTTCCAGCCCTAGGAAGTAATTCATCAATCCCATGTATTTCATCTTGAATTTATTGGAAATTGTATAAACCAACGCTCCCCATGTGTTTCGCGACATGGACCAACTGCCTGTCGTGGATCCTTATCTCTAGTGATGTGATCGTTGACTAACACCTGTGGGTTTTTGTCTAATGAAAATCATGATTCCCAACAAGTGGTACAAAGTGTAGGTCACAAGTTCGATACACAACCAGCTCATGTTGGGGGGGAGATTGTTGGACATTGGATAAACCAACACTCCCCATGTGTTTTGCGACATGGATTAACCACCTCTCGTGGATCCTTATCTGTTATGAAACCAGCTCACAAAAAGATAGAAAATAGAGATCAACACATTCATAATAAACCTCTTCGAGGGGGCAACCTCCTTTACATTACACAAATGAACAATTCTTGGATGATACAAATAGCAAGACCTCCTTTCTATATATAGGAGTCTAAGGGGTCATAATGTAATCAGAGCCGACATAACAATAATAATGTAAGGGCACAATAATAACAATAGTGGGCTTCTATAGGTCACAATAATAACAATATGGGGACTACATGGGCACAATAAGGGGGTTGTACTAATAAAAATAAGGGGTTACACTAGTAGTATAGGGACCTACATGCCCCTCTCCTTCAAAAAGTGTTGTCCTTAACACTTGAGTATTTCTTGATGCTTCTGTATAAAATTCTTGTCCTCCCATGTGGAATCTTTAGTGGGTAAGTTCTTCCACTTGATGAGATACTCTGAGATTGATCGATTTCATAGCTGTTTGGTTCTTGTTTCTGTGACTGCTCCAGGTTCCAATATGATTTTTCCTTCCTCGCCAAGTTCTACCAATATTGTTTGAACTGGGATCTTCTGCAACTTTTGAATGAGTGGCCACACTTCTTCGTCCTTGTTCCATTCATCCCTTGCTTCATTTATCCAATCTAGTAGGATAATAGAAATAGCACAAAACAATGCTTCCACATCCTCATCCTTTCTTGAGAGTGCATCTGCAACAACATTTTTCTTCCCTTTTTGGTAGATGATTTCAAAGTCATAACCCAACATATTTTTGACCCATTTTTCTGTTCTTCTAAAGATAATATTTGTTCGAAAAAGTATTTAAGAATATCATGATCCATGTTTACCTTGAAGTGTCTTTCCATTAGGTAAGGTCGCCATTTCTTAAGTGCATGTAGTATTGCCAACATTTCCTTCTCATAAATAGCTTGCTTGAGATGTAGCTGTAAAAATACCCAATCGCCTACATCAAAACTTCTCTCACTACGATGTTGATTTGCCTGTTGTTTCATTCGATTCTGAACCAAAGTGGCATTATCCTTTAAAAGTTGGAGAACTTGTTGTTGATGCTCGATGTGATCTTTCACTTCTTGAATCTTTTTCTTCTTGATATGTCCTTCTATCTTGAGAGTTTGAGGAGTGGTAATTTCTTCTAATGCATTACAAGATATGGTCAGATTCATTTGTTGGGTGTGGAGCCTAATTATCTTATGTATTCAAAGGTATCGCCGCATTGGACCCCAGTTCAAAATGGGGCAACAAAGCCACCCGTAAAATATTTGCTGCAGGGGGGGGTCCAGGGGGGGTGGTTGTGACCTTTGCGGAGCCCCCCCTTGGCGGGAGGTTTCGGGGGCAGTGCCCCCGAAGCTAAGAATAGATGTAAAATTGTCTTGTAAAAGTATAGTAATTTCTAGTCAATCTGGGCCATTCATTAGGCGAAGATCTGATGGTAGAAGTTATGTTTAATTTAGGGTTTTTTTCCCTAGAAGGCAACCCCTGACTACATATGAGGTAATTGTATTGCATCTATGTAGATTTGTATTCTGAGTAGAGAAAGAGAGAGGAGATTGAGAGCGAAGAGGGTGTTACAGCGGATCTGCTATAGGTTGTATCTCTTCATTTTGCTGGATAATAGAAAGGAAGGACTGGTTGTTTGGGGTGGACGTAGCCCAAACTAGGTGAGCCACGTATATCTGTGTCTCTCTGGTTTTATGTGTTTTCTGTGTTTATATTTATGCAATATTCTATGTGTTCCATTTCTCTGTAATATATAATTTTCTAACATCATTTCTTGATGCTCGATGTGATCTTTCACTTCTTGAACATTTTTCTTCTTGATATGTCCTTCTATCTTGATAGTTTGAGGAGTGGTAATTCTGGCCAACGCATTACAAGATATGGTTGAATTCATTTCTTCCTTCTTGATGTGATCTTTCACTTCTTGAACCTTTTTCTTCTTGATATGTCCTTCTATCTTGAGAGTTTGAGGAGTGTTAATTCTTGCCAATTTTTTACAAGATATGGTCAGATTAATTTCTTCTTTCTTTGGGGTTGGTTCATGTTGTATATCCTCTTCTTTTGATGTTTCTTGATCCTTTTCTTCCTCCTCTTCACAATAAATGTAAACTAATTTCTTCTGAGCACACTTATGACCTTTAATGTATTTGTTATCACAATTGTAACAAAGTCCTTTTGCTCTATTTTCTTTCAATTGTTGTGGTGTCACCCTTGTAGGTTGTGGAAGGCTACGAGAAACAACACTTCCATGTTTATAGTTGTGAGGGGTAGAATTCCTTGTTGCCATAATTTTGCTTTCCACTTTTCTTTCCAACCTGAATGTCTTCTCCAATGAATCAGGTTCCCAAAGACGAACCTCATGTTGAATGCTATCCTTTAAAGTCCCTATGGAGACATCAATCCTCTGATTCTCTGGAATATCATTTTCCCTTATATTCAATTTTTGAAAGTCCTCAATGTGCTCTGCCCTTGAACACTTTTGTTTGAGATTTATCAATTGGCTAAAGAAGGTGTTCCTCTTTGTATCCTCATAATGTGCTATCATTTCCTCCATCAAAATTGACCATGTAACAGGTGGTTTATGAGAACAAAGCCCTTTATACCATAAAAATTGATCTGGTTCTAAATAATTAGATGCAATACGTACCTTTTGTAATATTTGTACACCATGTAGATCAAAATATTTCTCCATCTGTAGTATCCAGTTTACCGGATCCTTGCCATCAAACTTCCTCATATTGCCTTTTCTTGATTTTAGGAGCTCACTCTTGAAACAAATTTCACTCTGTAATTTTGGCTCTTCCAGTTCTACAATTGTGATTTGCAGTAGTCCTTTGCGTCCTCTTTCCAATGCCACTAGTCTAATGGAAATTGAATTCTCCAAGAAAGAGTTATTCACAATCTCCCAAGATGACCTGATTATATACCTTTTCAGAATATTGAACTTGTATGAAGTGACACGTGTCATTATTTCAAACTTCAGATCTGAAAAATATACAGAGAAAACTAAAGTCTGTCCTCTTTTTCTAACTTCTTACGAAATTTCAATCTGATGCTCAGAGAGAAAGTTATGATGATTTTCCCAAGGTCATCTGTTTAGGATGTAATTCGGGAGTCTGCAAACACCCTAAATTCTTGAGATCATATATCTGAAAATGTAGCAAGAGAAGATCTGAAATTTAGAACCGAGGTTCAGACTGATTTCTTCTCAAATGGGTTTTTTTTTTAGCTTCTGAAACTTAGTAGCGAAAACGTTATAGCGCAAATTCCACGATGACCTATTTTAGATGAAATTTTGGAGCTTACAAAAACTCTAACTTCCTCAGATAATATCTCCGAACATATAGCGAGAAAAAATCTGAAAATTGGATCCGAGGTTTAGCGAGATTTCATCTCAAATGGGTTTTTCTCTTAGCTTCTGAAATGGCACAAAAAAATATTTATAGTGAAAATTCCACGAAGACCTGTTTGGAGTAGCGAAACCCTAGAATCCAAAGCTCTAATACCAAATGTTATGAAAGAAGCTCACAAAAAGATAGAAAATAGAGATCAACGCCTTCAAAATAAACCTCTTCGAGAGGGAAACCTCCTTTCTATATATAGGAGTCTAAGGGGTCATAATATAATCAGAGCCGACATAACAATAATAATGTAAGGGCACAATAATAACAATAATGGGCTTCTATAGGGCACAATAATAACAATATGGGGACTACATGGGCACAATAAGGGGGTTGTACTAATAACAATAAGGGGTTACACTAGTAGTATAGGGACCTAACATTATCTCTGGCGATGCGATCGTTGACTAACACCTGTGGGTTTTGGTCTAGTGACAATCGTGATTCCCATCAAAATTCTCTTGCGGGGTCCTCCTTGCAAGATTGGATCAACTTCTCATCCCTTGTAAGTATCAAGGCATCAACATACAAAACCAAGATAAGAAACTTTCCATTTACCACAATGTGATAGAGATTTGCATCTACTTCACTTTTGGTGAAGCCCATTCCACTGAGATATGTTTCAATCTGAGTGTACCATGGGCGAGGCATATTCTTGAGACCATACAGGGCTCTCTTGAGTCTACACACATGTGTCTCCCTGTCATATGTCTCAAATCCCTCTGGATTCTCTATGTAAATTTCTTCCTTGACAAAATCATTGAGGAAGGTGGTCTTCACATCCATCTAGTGGATCTTCCACCCCATCTGTGCAACTAATGCTAGAATGGTGTTAATTGAGGAATATCTTGTCAGTGAGGAAAAATATTCCTCATAGTCAACTCCCTCTACCTACGAGAATCCTTTGGCCACAAATCTGGCCTTGTACTTCTTGATGCTCCCATCAACTGCATGCTTCACTTTGTAAATCAATATGGAACCAAACAATGAATTTCTCTCTCGTCTCAACAACACCTCCCATACATTGTTCTTCATGATGGATTCATACTCCTCCACCATGGCATCAAACCACATTGGTTGAGAAAATACTTCCTCAAATGAAGAAGGCCCTGACTCAATGAGTTATGTCATGAGATCCATATACCCAATGTATATGTCTGGTGACATCCTCTGCCTACGCTGAGATGTAGGAGCTCCCACTTGCTCCCATGCATCCTGTACCAATCTATCAGCTTCTATGGTTCTCTTCCTCACATCTTTGGATGACTCTAGTTGAGTGGGTGTCTCTACTCAGTCTCCTGTCTGCGCCTCCATTTGTGGTTTCTCCACAAAATCCTGAATCTCTACATGAGGCTCCTCCTTTGGAGCTAGAAGCTCCTCCTCTGGTGGGATACTCAACTCTCGCTCTACAGATAATCTCATAACCTTCTCCCCATCAAATTTGACATCTATCCTCAATATTTTCACCCTGAGTGAGTGAAAATACACCTTATAGTTATGTGGTGTCTCTATGTATCCTCCAAAGACTCTCATCTCAGCAGTGGGCTCAAGATTCTTCCTATTATCCTTGGAGACATGAAAATACATAGTAGCTCCAAAAATTTGAAAATGAGATACATCTAGCTTTCTCCCAGAGAAAGCTTATTTAGGTGTGATCATGCCAAGTATCTATGAGGGATCTGTTGGTATCATCCCAAGACCCCCTTTTTCCTCCTAAAACATATCATTTACCCATTCCTTTTCATCATATATCCCTTAGAATCCTTGGAAATTGGTTTGTTAATAGTCTTGTAGTTATTAAAATGCATTGAAATTAATTTAGGAATTTTATGTTGAAGAATTAGAAGTTTTTGGTGAAATGGTTACAGGAAGTTCCAACATCCTGTAATTAGCTCATTGTTTGACATGTGGCACAACAGCTGGGTAGAATGAAAGGCATGGATGAAAAGTAGAATGTCCAAGCATGGACAAACACCTATCCTACAGCCGAATCGACTCTCCTACATACGCGGTCAACTCAGGTCAAAGCATGGCACACTGGCGACAAAGGTAGAAACAACAGCTCATTCTATTTTGATTTAGTTTTTGTTCTTTTTGAAATCAGTTAGGATAGAAACATTTTGAAAAGCTCGATGTAATAAAAGCGGCAACAGCCAAATTCCGAATGTACATTCATTTTCGAAATGACATGGTTGTAAATAGACATATGTAAATACAGTGCGAGTAATGGATGGATGGTTAATTGTTGTATCATTCTGAAACAAAGTTTTTGAACTTAATACTAAGAATCCAGTTACAGTTACGACTTGTGTCTTGTGCATTGATTTGATAGCCGGTCGAATATAGTCCAGTGTACCTCTGGAACGCAGATGGGCCCTGCGTTCAACCGGTATACTGTTCTTTTCATTTTATTTGCACTTAGGTTATCGTATGGTTTACACAGTAGTTACGATTGATTGGATTTCGATTTCAATAGGTATTATATGGTTTGCACAACAGTTACAATTACTTGGGTTTCGATTTCCATAGCTCTTGATTTCCATCGCATGTATATGGCTTGCGTTTGTGGTAATGCCTGAACAGTCATCACTGAGATCTTGAAGTGCGTCCTGTAAGGGATTTGATCCCTGTGTTGTCTTTTAAAAGCACTGTCATAAACTTTGTTTTCATTTCACAATCCATTTATGATCGTTGTATATTTTGATGTTGTATAAATATTAGTGAATGTTGGGTGTTTACTGAACAAGGGTTTTATGTGTAATGTCTTTGTAAGGAGATTGAGATCATTGTTGCAGTGATACACAGTGTTTAGTTTCAGTGTGTAATTTGGTAAATGCATTTAATGATAGTATTGTAATCAGGTATATTAGCAGAGTGACCTGAGTGTTTGGATGGTAGGTGACATACCCCAGTCTTCCATAAAGAAGCCCTGTGACCTACATCATAACCACTTAGCCAACAATCCTTTATGTCTATATATTTTAGACGCATGCCTCTAAGCTTACGCATCCTGGTCGATAGTAAATATGGTCTAATCTAGTACCCTAGATAGAACACTACATTTTGGCGCCGTTGCCGGGGAGGCGTACTTAAAGGATTCAAACAAAAAGAAAAAAATTTCAACACACAAAAATAAACAAAAACACAGCTAGAAATCATGTTCATTTATGCCTAGATTTAGAGACAGTCAAGGGAGGATCCGGACTCATTCTTGTTCGAGTTTGACATTGTATGTCGAACTTATGGCTATACAGATGATGCCCATAGGCTTAGATTGTTCCCAGCCACATTAAAGGCATCAGACTTAAAATGGTTCATGGGGCTTGGTGAGCATGCTATAGTTGATTGGGATGGCATGAGGAGAATATTTCTAAGGAAATATCAGCCTTATTGCAGATCCAAAGACTCTAAAGATGATATCTTTAGAATGAGCCAGCAAGAGGACGAAACCTTAGAGGAATATTTAGAACGGTTTGTCTATAACTTACAAAAATCTAAACACCGAACTATGCCTCTTGAACTGGTCCGCACAATATTCTTGAAAGGTATCCGAGAGGAATACATGGATGACCTCAACTTGATGGGCAAAGGTGACATTTCTGCCTTACCCTTTGAAGAAATCGCTGAGTTGTACGAAAAGTATTCAAGGAGTAAAGCTAAAATGGGAAAGAGAACCCTGTCATCCAAGGTCATAAAATTTGCCTCTGCAAGTGTCACAAGGGCTGAAATAGGGAATCTTTTAGAAGAGTTTAAAACAGATCTGCTAAGCACCCTAGGGAACCAAATTGACACTTTAAAAGCCAAGAAGAAACAAGAAGATGAAGATCAGATAATGGCTATCTTCTGCCCAAAATGCCGAAAGAAGCATGCATTAAAAGACTGCCCTCTAGAGAACATCCAAGTTTGTGCTTTCTGTACTGAACATCATGATATGTTTAACTGTCCTAAAGTTAAAGTTTTGCATAACTGTAATATGGCAGCCAATGCAGAGATGGAAAACGTGTATTATATGGGTGCAAAGAGACCATGGCAGCCAAGGCCACCACCTCAAGGTATGTTTCCAAGTCAAAATTTGCAATTTCCTATGAATGATCAAATGTATGCACAAAACTCGTGGAATGTACCCATGCCATGGCAGCACCAAAACCAATCACAACACCAATGGAGACCGTCTCAACACTACTCCCAATCTTATCATACATACCCTCAATCATACCCACCATACTCACAACCATATCAACAATACCAACAGCCGTATCCATCACATTCTCAACCATATCAGCAGTATCCTCAGCAGGTTGTTTATCAGCCTCAACCTATTCAACAAGCACTGCCTGCTCCTCCACCAATAAATCCACCACAACTGCAATTTCCAGCTAACTCACAACCTCCCAGACCCACTCAAATTCCTGCTCAAACTGTCCCAAATCCGAATAATAGAGCAGAGAGGCCAGCCTATAATGTAGAAGAAGGACCCTCATATTCCACACTGCCTTTGCAAAACATTAATTTGAGGTCTGGTAGGGTGCTCCATAAATATTCTCCAATAACAGATAAGCAAGAAGAAAACTCAGAAAAGGAAAATGAAATGACAAATCAAACCAAACCAAACAGTGATACCAAATATAAATAGATGCAACCACTGCATCCACCTTTCCCAGACCGATTGGTCCAAGTAAAACCACCACTGTCTATACCACAATTTGATGTCTTAGATGAACTCAAGAATGTCTACATAAAAATTCCGCTGCTGCAAGCTATAAAAGACATTCCTATTTATACCAAAGCCATCAAAGACATGTGCCTCAAGAAGCTTGCTAGAAAAGGATTGATCCTCAAACCATTCATGTTTTAGGAAATTTAGCAGGCCTTATGACCAATACCATCTCCATGGAGAAGTATGTTGATCCTGGCATTCCCAGAGTGACCACCATCATTAACAACATACGGATTCCAAACACTTTGATAGATCTCGGGGCCGCAATCAATGTCATGACTCTTGAAACCATGAGAACACTCCAGCTCATGAATTTGCAACATACCACGATTGTTCTAGAACTAGATGATAGGTCCAAAGTCATTCCTGAAGGGATTTTGGAAGACATCATTGTCTCACTAGACTCTTGGGAGTATCCAGTGGATTTCCTAGTCCTTCAAC
The DNA here is from genome assembly GCA_031772625.1 of Pinus tabuliformis. NCBI lineage: Eukaryota > Viridiplantae > Streptophyta > Pinopsida > Pinales > Pinaceae > Pinus > Pinus tabuliformis. The sequence goes on from CM062806.1 coordinate 977,612,429, forward strand.
CCAAATCCAATTTAGGAGGACACCCTATCATCCTAGGTAGACCATGGTTAGCGACTGCTGATGCATTTATAGGATGTCGATCAGGAAACATGATCATTTCAAGGGGGACCGAAAGAAAACAACTCACCCTTTATCCATCGGCACAATCACGAGCAGTAACACATAATTTGTGGCTTGATGATAAATTTAATGATAAAGAAGAAGTACAATCTGTTTTTAGCATTGACCAAATCTATGATTTCCAGGAACAAGACAATAATGATTTGGTAGAATTATTCCTTTCTCAACCTGATATGTCTGAAAATTTGAGAAATGAACAATATCATGCTGCAGATGTACTTCTGGCCCAAAAATTTCAGGAAACATGCACCATTCAATCTTTGCAAACCACCTTTCACGAAATTTTTCCAGTTCAATCCATCACCAACACTCAGAGTCAGATCATAGAGATTAGTCCAGGGAAAACTCTGAACATTGGAAATCACCTAGACTCATCTCAACAAGAGAAATTGATTCGACTCTTGAGAAAGTACCAAAAAGCCTTTGCTTGGGACTACACTAATATGCATGGGATTCACCCCGACACATGCACTCACCATATCTATACAGATAGCACCATTAAACCAGTGAGGCAACCACAGAGAAGAATGAACCCCATGATCCAAGATATTGTCAGAGAAGAATTGCAAAAACTTTTGAGAGTTAATTTTATATATCCTATTTCTGACAGTCAGTGGGTATCCCCATTGGTTATAGTGCCCAAGAAAAATGGTAAGTGGCGCATTTGTGTTGATTACAGACAACTGAACAAAGCAACGCTCAAAGACTACTTCCCACTGCCATTTATTGACCAAGTGTTAGACACCCTAGCTGGCAAATCATCATTTTCTTTTCTTGATGGTTTCAGTGGCTACAACCAGATCAGGATCGCCTCAGAAGACCAGGACAAAACCACATTCACCTATCCTTGGGGCACCTATGCTTACAATGTTTTGCCATTTGGACTTTGTAACGCTCCAGCTACATTTCAAAGAGCTGTGCTAGCTATTTTCGCTGATTTGATTCATGATTTTGTTGAAGTCTACATGGATGATTTTTCAGTATATGGCAATTCATTTGAACATGCATTAGATAACCTTGAGAGAGTTTTGAAAAGATGTATTGAAGCTAACCTGTCCCTCAGCAATGAAAAGTGCTTTATGATGTTAAATGAAGGGATAGTGTTAGGCCATTATATTTCTTTTCAAGGCATCAAGGTTGACCCAGCAAAGATCCAGATCATTGCTGATTTGCCAATTCCACAGAATCAAAGAGAGGTAAGAAGTTTCCTTGGGTATGCAAGCTATTACCGAAGATTCATTGAACATTTTAGTAAGATAGCTTTACCTTTGTTTAAACTTCTAACCAAAGATGTACTTTTCAACTGGAATGGAAACTGTCAACAAGCATTTGAACAACTCAAAAAGAAGTTATCAACTGCACCAGTCTTGAGAGGGCCTAATTGGAGCCTACCATTTCATATCTTCACGGATGCATCTGACACTGCAGTAGGTGCATTCATAGGCCAAAAAGAGGAATCTTGTACTTATGCCATTTATTTCATTAGCAAAAATTTAACACCTGCAGAGTTAAACTACACAGTTACAGAAAAGGAAACACTTGCCATCATTTATGCTGTGAATAAATTCCGACATTATATAACTGGTTATGAGGTCTTTGTACATACTAATCATTCTTCCATTCGACATTTAATGAATAAACCAATAACTAGTGGCAGAGTTACCAGATGGTTATTATTGTTACAGGAATTTAACATCACACTGTTAGATAGACCAGGCAAAGAGAACCAGGTGGCAGATTTTCTCTCTAGACTGCAAAATCCAGGTGAGGTTGTTCCAGTTGAAGATTCTTTTCCAGATGAGAATTTGTTTGCAATTTCCATAGTAAATCCTTGGTATGCTGATTTGGCTAATTATTTTTCTACAGGGAGGACACCCCCACACTTCACTGCAAAGGAAAAGAAGAGACTAGTTAAACAAAGTGCTAGATATTCATGGCTTAATGGTGATTTATTTTACACTGGTTATGATATGATCATTAGGAGATGTGTAAGAAATGATGAGGTAATTGACATTTTAAAATCTTGCCATGATGAACCGTGTGGTGGGCATTTTGCAGCTAAGCGGACAGCGTTCAAAGTTCTTACTCTTGGATACTACTGGCCATCCATTTTCAAGGATGCCAAGAAGTATGTAAAGAGTTGTGACAGCTGCCAAAGAATGGGCAGGCCAACAGCCACCGATGAGATGCCCCTCCAGCCCCAAGTTCACCTAGAGCCATTTGAAAAATGGGCTCTAGACTTCATAGGACCCATCAACCCGACCTCTAATGGTAAGAAGTACATCTTAGTATGTACTGATTATGTCACAAAGTGGGCTGAAGCAAAAGCACTGGTTAGAGCCACCGAGCACACAGTAGTAAATTTCCTTTTTGAAGAGATTTTTGTGAGGTATGGACTACCAAGGGAAATTGTCACTGATCAAGGTACTCAATTCACCTCAAAGCTAGTGAAGGACATCACAGACAAATACCAAATCAAGCATAGGAAAAGCACCCCTTACCATCCACAGGCCAATGGGCAAGTGGAATCCACAAACAAAACTTTGGAAGGGATCATTACTAAAACTGTGGCAATGAACCGGAAGAACTGGGAAGAGAAGCTGAAAGATGCACTTTGGGCTTACCGGATTACATGGAAAGACACCACGGGATTTACACCATACCAGTTGGTGTACGGAAAGGAGGTACTGCTTCCTATCGAATTCCAAATACATACTTTTAAATTGGCTGCTGATTTGCAAATTGACTTGGACCAAGCACAGCAAGAAAGAATCCAGCAGTTGAATCAGCTGGATGAAATGAGGCAGCAAGCAGAGGAAACCACAATCCTCATGCAAAAACAGAGGAAGCAGTGGCACGATTCAAATATCAAGAAGAAGCAGTTTAAGGAAGGTGACTGGGCTTTGCTGTTTGACTCTAAGTTTAGAGATCACAAAGCCAAGTTTACCACCCATTGGATGGGCCCCTATGAAATTGTTCAGGCTTATGACAATGGTTCAGTCAAACTCACAACTATTGATGGAGAAGGTCACTCCTTCACAGTCAATGGTCATCGCCTGAAACTATACACCAAGCCCATCAGCAAGCAAGATTTTCTCCATACACTATCTCAGCAAAGAGAGGTTGAGGTATTGCAGCCCTCAGCTGCAGTATCACTGCCTTAGTTTCATTTCCTTTCAATTTCAGAGTAAAAAAGAAATAAAAAGAATAATATAAAAAATTAATATAAAACAAAAACTAAAAATATATATATATATATATATATATATATATATATATATATATATATATATATATATATATAGATATATAAATAAAAATAAAAAAATGGGTTAGATGTGAAAACCAGTCTCTGGCACATTCTAACCCCGAATTCCTACTTGAAAACCAATTCGTTGGCGGGTAAGAATTCTCTTTCTTTTCTTCACTGTTTCATTTATCAGCTGAATCCTGACTTGAGGACAAGTCAACACTTTAGTCGGGGAGAGGAATTCTGTTCTTTTATCTCTCCATTGTAAAATTAAAAAAAAAAAAAGGATTTCATTCTCATCTTCTTACTGTAAATATTCCAAATCAGTTTGTTCCAGTATTCCAGATTTCAATAAAGAAGTTGTTTTGTTAATTGTTTTATCTTAGAGGAACCTGGTTATAAATATTATGCAGGGGACCTGTTCTGTTCAGACAACTATGCTACCAACACCAGCAGTATGGGACCTGTTTAAGACACTCAGAAGGGACCTGTTAAAGAGATTGACACCCAGGGTTACTTCAACAAAGTTCATCAAGTTCTACAAGGATCTGGGCACCAAGACTCCATCAAATGCCCAAGCTCAGTGAACCTGTATCAATATAAGGAGCTGCATGAACATTTTCAAATTTTTCTCAAGGGACCTGTTACATTCAATCTTTCTCAAGGGACCTGTTACATCTTCAAATCTTTCTCTAAGGACCTGTACATCCAATCTTTCTTAGAGGACCTGTTACAACAAGAAAAAGAACAGTTAAAAAGGGACTATTCCTACTCAGCATGTCAATACAACAACAACCAACAAAAGAGTAATATGTTTCTTATTCTTAAACATTTAATTTCTTAGATTGATTTTTAATGTAACTTTGATGACTGTGAACTGTTACGATCGATTTCAAGGACATCTACATTTCCTATCATCCCTTATTCCACCGATTCTTATCATTTCTTCAACCTATTCATACTTCTAAACCCATTACCAGCACATCAACCTTGTCATATACAGCCATACCAACATCCTCCATGTGACCGAATGCCAACTGAAATAGGACACGTGGCGGATTGTGTTTTTAAATACAAGGGAAAGAGACAAATGTAAAGCAGCCTATTCATTTTATTCCACACAGCCAAATCATAACTCCACCACCCGATGTACCTAATGATTCAAGGGACTTCCCAAAACCATACCCAGCATTATATATAAATGCTACCAGCGCTCTTGTGGTGACATCTATGTAAGAGTACAGCACTCCTCTGTCTAAAATGAATGAATACGCTGTGAAGTGAGTACAGCCGGTTATCCCACCATCATTTTCGCATTTGATTCCCATAACTTTCAAAGTAAAATCAGAAGCAGTGAGCGCCGAAAAGAGTATTATCATTTGGGTTCGATTTACACAGTGAGGATTGGAAGCGGTGAGCGCCGAAAGAGGAAAGTATAACCACTTTGTTTCGACTTCCACCACAGTCGTAATACAGTCGACCGACCGAGCATCATATTGAAGATTAAGGGAAGTGATACACCAGGTAACCAATTTGAAATTTCTTTGTTAAAATTGTAAGAACATAAACCGAGGAGGGTTAGAGCACGACCCTCTGCCACTATGACTAATAGGGTCGAGCCGAGTGTGTTCGACAGTTCACAATATCATGAGGATTGCATTGAAATTCTTAGAGAAATACAGTGGTTACCATTTCTAGAGAAATTTCATGGAAGCAATGAGGAGGTTACAAAGCAATTTGCTTTCACCTTCAATGGAGAAAGAGCCCTGATCGGTAACTTCTCATTCAGGGTTTCAGAGGATACTATAGCTCAGTCAATAGGGATTAGTCCAGAGGGGGAGAAGTACTCTAAAACAAAGCAATTTAAAGAGAAATCGTGGATGCAGTTTATGTCTAGATCCAGAGTCTCATCAGTGAACTGGAAGAAGGGTGTTCCAAGAAGTTGGTTGATGCATCCCTGGGATGAGATGGTTTACATCCTTCAAAAATTCATAACCTGTGAAGGCCGTTATAGTATTGTCTATCTATACCATATTAAATTGCTGCTCCACTTGAAGAAACAATGTGTTATCAGTCTACCATATTTTCTATTACAAAGCTTAACCAAGATGTCCAAGACCATCCAGAAGCAGAAGGGGAATGAAGAGAAGAGCCTATATCACTTTGGCTTAATTAAAATTCTTATTGAGCATGAATTGCAGAGAAGAGGGAAACCATGGAAAGAATTCCTAGCTGCTAATCAAATTAGAGATGAGGAAGACAAAGAAGAAGTGCAGGAGGACTCAAGGTTCATGAAGGACATTGATGAAGAAATCCCAGTATCCAAAACCAGCAAAGCACCTCTACGTGTGGGCAGCATAGGACCGGAAACATGAGAAAGGAAGATGCTAAGAGGGCCGAAAAAGATAAATTTTTCACCACTTACTCACGAAGAACAAGGAGGACACCAAAAGCCCAGTCTCAAGAAGACCAGCTTGAATCCAATGCACCTGCGCAAATGAATGTTGAGAGTGGTGACCACTCACTACCAGGACCAGAAGTTGATATAGAGGTAGAAAGCAATAACAAGCAAGAAAAATGTTCATCACCTCCCATTAAGAGACAGAAGAAATTGGAAAAACAAATTGAAGAATTAAAGGAAGAGCTCATGGAGGCTAATATGCTAGAAAAAGTTATTAAGAGAGAAAATGAAATGCTCCGGGCGCAGAGTAAAGAAACTCAGAAGAAGAATGAAAAGTTAAAGGAAAGAATCAGTGAACTGGAGGCTGAGAAAACGGAGATTTCTAACTGGGCCACTAAGTGGTACAATCGGAAGAAGACCCTCAAAGAAAAATACAAAAAGTTAAAGCAGGAGCTCAAGGGTCAGAAAGATACCCAGGTGAAAAAGAATGTGGACACATTGCTCAAGGCAGCGGAGATCCAGGCAGGGACAGAGTTCAAGGGAAGCACTTCGGGGATAGCATGAGGACATGCTAAGTCCTTAAGTCGGGGAGAGATGTTGGTATCATCCCAAGACCCCCTTTTTCCTCCTAAAACATATCATTTACCCATTCCTTTTCATCATATATCCCTTAGAATCCTTGGAAATTGGTTTGTTAATAGTCTTATAGTTATTAAAATGCATTGAAATTAATTTAGGAATTTTATGCTGAAGAATTAGAAGTTTTTGGTGAAATGGTTACAGGAAGTTCCAACATCCTATAATTAGCTCATTGTTTGACATGTGGCACAACAGTTGTGCTAGAACGAAAGGCATGGATGAAAAGTAGAATGTCCAAGCATGGACAAACACCTATCCTACAGCCGAATTGACTCTCCTACATGCGCGGTCAACTCAGGTCAAAGCATGGCACACTGGCGACAAAGGTAGAAACAGCAGCTCATTCTATTTTGATTTAGTTTTTGTTCATTTTGAAATCAGTTAGGATAGAAACATTTTGAAAAGCTCGATGTAATAAAAGCGGCAACAGCCAAATTCTGAATGTACATTCATTTTCGAAATGACAGGGTTGTAAATAGACATATGTAAATACAGTCCGAGTAATGGATGGATGTTTAATCGTTGTATCATTCTGAAACAGAGTTTTTGAACTTAATACTAAGAATCCAGTTACAGTTACGACTTGTGTCTTGTGCATTGATTTGATAGCCGGTCGAATATAGTCCAGTGTACCTCTGGAACGCGGACGGGCCCTGCGTTCAACCGGTATACTGTTCTTTTCATTTTATTTGCACTTAGGTTATCGTATGGTTTACACAGTAGTTACGATTGATTGGATTTCGATTTCAATAGGTATTATATGGTTTGCACAGCAGTTACAATTACTTGGGTTTCGATTTCCATAGCTCTTGATTTCCATCGCATGTATATGGTTTGCGTTTGTGGTAATGCCTGAATAGTCATCACTGAGATCTTGAAGTGCGTCCTGTAAGGGATTCGATCCCTGTGTTGTCTTTTAAAAGCACTGTCATAAAATTTGTTTTCATTTCACAATCCATTTATGATCGCTGTATATTTTGATGTTGTATAAATATTAGTGAATGCTGGGTGTTTACTGAACAAGGGTTTTATGTGTAATGTCTTTGTAAGGAGATTGAGATCATTGTTGCAGTGATACACAGTGTTTAGTTTCAGTGTGTAATTTGGTAAATGCATTTAATGATAGTATTGTAATCAGGTATATTAGTAGAGTGACCTGAGTGTTTGGATGGTAGGTGACATACCCCAGTCTTCCGTAAAGAAGCCCTGTGACCTACATCATAACCACTTAGCCAACAATCCTTTATGTCTATATATTTTAGACGCATGCCTCTAAGCTTACGCATCCTGGTCGATAACAAATATGGTCTAATCTAGTACCCTAGATAGAACACTACAGGATCCTGTTCTGCAAATAAACTATGATGTTGCATTATTCTTTCCATAGGTGTAATGGCAACCCTTGATCATGCAACATGTCTCTTGATTCTCCCACTATTCTTCTAGTTTTCCTTTCAATCACCCCATTTTGATGTGGGTTATGGGGTGCTATCAATTCTCTTATAATCCCCTCTTTCGCACAAAAGTCCTTGAAGGTGCTAGAAACAATTTCTCCCCCATTTTCACTTCTTAAGGCTTTCAATTTCTGACCAGTTTCCTTTTCAACCAATGCTTTGAATTCAATAAATTTATAGAAAACTTCATCCTTCTTTTGCATGAAGAATATCCAAAATTTTCTAGAAAAGTCATTAACAAAATTCACATAATACTTTTGTTTTGTTGTAGTGACTATAGAAAATGGTCCACATACATGAGAGTGGACCCGCTCCAAGATTTCTCCCACTTTGCTATCTCATCCTTGGAAGGAATATTTAACATATTTCCTTAATTTGCATCCCTTACAAACGTCATGCTAGTCAAGGGTAAATTTTCGAGAGACTGGTGGTAATTCGCTACGTGGTTTTTAAGGCCCCATGGTGTAAGCGTCACATGCACCTATGCTAGATTTCTCCAACATCTTGACTCTGCATCTTCTCTTCCTTGCTACTCAATGTAGTGCAAGCCTCCACCTCAATTTTGTAGATATTTTTCACTCTAATTGAAATTTGTTTTTCTTTCCTAGTAGCTACATGTCTCAGAAAGTATTTCCCCTCACTAAAAACAACATCATATCCTTTATCCTCCAATACAACTACAAATATTAGGTTCTTCTTCAACCCAGGTACGTACATGACATATTTTAGATGAAGATGGGATCTCAACTCCCTCTTAAAGCTTATAATTCCAATTCATTTGGTACTCGACCACCCATCATCCCCAAGTTCTATGTGCATTTGGAAATCCATAAGGATACTGTACCACCCATCATCCCCAAAGTTCTCATCTAGGACATTGAAGAATTATTTGCATCCTATCATATGGAATGAGGCACCTAAATCTAGATACCACACACTCCCTATTACATTTATGGCAATGCATGAAATTAGGGTGAAGTATAATTCAAATTGTGAGGAAAGTGCTTGATCACATCCTTCTCCTCCTGAAGGATTCTTGTTAGACTTCTTTTGTGGACACTTTTTCACATAGTGCCCAAATTCATGGCAATGAAAACATTTTATCTTTCTTAGGTCCTTCTTCTTCCCATTGTTTTGGCTGGACTCTAGCTTAATTTGGGCTTTCTTGCCCTTCCCAACCAAGGGAAAATTCTCTTCCTCCTAATATTTGGATGTTACTCCAACTCTAGTGTTATTTTGGATTTCTTCTTGCACCAAATCAGACCAAAGTCTCTCCCAATTTGGCAATTTGTCCCTTCCATTTACAGAATCATGGTAGTCATTCCAAGATTTTAGAAGGCCTAAGAGATCTAGGATCACAAGTTCTGAAGAGGAAACATTTTCTCCTACTCCTCCAAGTTCATCTGGAACCTGAGTGAATCTGGAGAGGTAACATGGAATGGTTTCATTTTTCTGCAATCAGATGTTTCTAAGCTTGTCCCTCAATGCCAATTTCCTGGCATCACTTTTATTTTTGAATATCTTATTGAGAATCTTCCACATATCAAATGGAGTCTCTTTCCCATGTAAATTCGAAACTATGTGGTCTCTCACACCCTCCAGGATGATCCTCTTGGATTTTTCCATATCCTTCTTCCACTGGGCTAACTGATGTGCATCTAATATTGTTAGTTTTGGTGTACTCCAGAACTCCATTATCATAGAGTAAAAATTTCATCCTATCCTTACAAGCTATGAAATTTGAGGTTCCCTCTAGGGCATACTCCAATCTCAATCCGTTGAAAGACATTTTCCTTGACGAAAGAAAACTACTTCACTGAATCTGCAAATCGAAATCTCTGAAGGAGAAGATCTATTGACTAGTTTCTAGAGTGATTTTTGCTCTGATACCATGTATAAATTAATAGAAATTTACTACTACTGATGAAATAAAACTGAAAATAAGATATTACAAATTTCCTCTACAATACTGCAGAATGTAATTCACAATTTAAAAACACAATGCAAGATCAAAACCAAAATAACACAATGATTTTATAGGGGAACCCAACTGGGAAATACCACTCTTCTATTTTTCATAAATTAGATGAGAATGAGAAACTATTACAATATCTTACTTCGATCCTAAAGCTCACCCTGCACTATAAACACGTTCTCTTGTTGACTGTCCTATTCGAGCCAACACTTAGCCAATTCAAGGCTCTAGTTTCCTCATATTTCCTTACGCAACCCTTAATGAAATTAGCTCCTAAAAGATATGAATTTCTTCCTATTTTCTTGTGAAATTCCCAAGGAGTGATTCACCTGCTTAACTTCCAAGCATGTACACTCAACTATCATACACTTGATGATTACAATGTGCCTTTTCCTCTACTCCAACTAGGAAATTCGAATTCCATGCATGCATGGGCTATTTTTAGATGATTGACTAGTTTAACTGAGAGATCATTGAGCTAACAACAATTCTACTACTCAACCGACATTCAACTGACTCAACTAGTTATTTGAGCTCAGTTAACTGAGTCAATCTGAAAATAATTGAACTAGATTGCTAAATTTTAGCAATCACTACATGCATAACTCTACTTCTAGCCTATAACTCAAATTTAATGAGAAAACTAGTAGATAAGGCCATGTCACTCTAGCTAACTACAATCCAAGTCATCCTGTTGATGTGGAAAATCTAATTACTAAATTTGACTAAGGCACAAGTCAAATTTAGCCTTTATTGCTACAATTTCTAACAGTGATTATTGATTTTTTAACATCTAAATGAGTTTAGTTTGGTCTATATTAATTTATAGAGGTTGAGGACTTATATATTTATAGTTTTTATCTTTTATTATATCATCAAGAACTATCACCACTTAGATTTATAATTGCATTCATAGTTTGCAATTATTAATCATTTTGTATTTGAACATTTAGCATAATACACATTTATTTTACATACTCTTCGTTAGTTATAGTGTTTTCTGTAATTATATTCTTCTTGTATTATATTTCTTTGCATTCAGTATCATGCATTTTGACATACTAATTTGTAATATATCTTATTGATTGTTTAATTAGTAGAATAGGTAGATTAGTATAAACAGTAGCTATAAATTAATCATGTAATAGTGATAGGATAAACCCATTTTATTTTCCTTCAGAAGAGGAAGAAGTGAAAGGCTAACAAAGCCTTCAAACCCATTGAGAGTGAGCACACCAAATAGCTTGGGCTATTTAAAGAGCTCTGAGCTAGGTCACTTCTCCTTTTTTGGCAAAGGTCATAAAACCCACGTTAACAGATAGATAACAAATGAACTACTTTGTTTAGCTTATTTACTACCATGATTATGACATCATGCTTAGATGTCCTTGGTAGTCTGATAAGCAGTCAATTGGGATGGATTCCCACTTCCGCTTAGGAATGGGGATTGGTTGTGTTGGGTCTCTAAATTCTACCTTTGCTGGTTGGCACTCTAGGAACTTAGCAATTTACTGGGCCACATCCTTTTTCATACTTGGCCAATAATACACATTTTTCATAGTTGTTATTATTTTATGATAACCTAGAAGACCAAAATTTGGTATTTTATGAAAATCATAAAAAATGAGCTTCTTTCAGTCTCCCATACAAGGTATATACCACCTTATTTTAAACTTTAATAGTCCTTCCTCTGTAATGGAGTACCGTTACTTAATATTGCATCAGATTCTTATTGCAAGAATTCCTTGATTTGATGATAACACTTTTCTTACTATGCTACCTCATTAATATTTCCTTTAATTTCAAACTCACAAGTGCTAATGAAAGCTACATGAACCACTTGCATTCTTCTATTAAATGCATTAGCTACCTTGTTTTCCTTACCCTTTATGTAATTGATTTCAAAATCAAACTCACTAATGAAGGCTAATCATATTTCCTACCTTGCATTTAGCTTGGGATGATCAAATAGTTTCATTATCCCTCCATGATTTGAAATCAATACAAATTTCCTTCTGAGGAGATAATGCCTCCACATATTTAGTGCATGAACTATTGCAACTAATTCCAAGTTATGAGTAACATCATTTTTCTCATGCTGATGCAAATTCCTAGACTCATAACATACCATTTTCCCTTCTTGCATGAAGACTCTGCCGAGCCCACCCTTAAAAGCATCTATGCACACCACAAAGTCATTCTTTAGATGTATTGTCCTCAATATCGATGCATGTGAAAGAAATTATTTCAATTTCTCAAAGCTAGCTTCATATTCCTGCATCCATTGGAATTTAATTCCCTTTCCTTGCAACACTATGATTGGATTCCTAACATATGAGAAGTTCCAAATAAACCTACAATAATACCTAGCCAAACCCATAAAAGATTTGAATTCTGACACATTTTAAGGAGTATACCACTATGTGATGGATTTAATCTTTTCTAGATATACTACTACTACTTCCTTTCAAACAATGTGTCCCAAATACTAAACTTTGGACTAGAATGATTTACACTACTTGAGTTTAGCATGGAGCTTATGCTCTCTCAATAATTGCAGTACTGGCTCTAAGTATTACTCATATCATCTACGAAGAGAAATATGAACTTGTCCATGTATGTACTGGGGAGGTTATTCATTAAACACATTAAAATTTATGGGTTTTTTGCGAGATCAAACACACAACTACAAATTCATAGTGTTTTTACCTAGTTATGAATGTTGTTTTATGGATTTCCTCATCTTTAATGCATACTTGATGGTACCCTGATCTCAAATCGATATTTGAGAAGACCAAAAATCCTCTCAATTGATCAAATAGATCATCAATCCTTGGTAAAGGATATATGTTATTGATTTTGGTTTTGTTGAGTTGTATGTAATCAACACATAACCTCAAGGTGCCATCCTTCTTCTTGAAAAATAGTACAGATTCTCTCTAGGATAATAAATTGGGTTTGATGTACCCTTTGTCCAACATCTCCTTCAATTATAGTTTCATCTCTACCAGATTTTATGTGCTCAAGGCATTGAGCCCAATAGTAGTTCAATTGACAAGTAGATTTCCCTTCTTACTGGCAATTGTGGGATTTATTTAAGGAACAAGTCCGCAATTGTTTTTCAAGATAGGATGGTCTCCTCAATTACTATGGCTACCCTCAGAGTCATTGGTCACTTATAAAATGAACAACTCACATCCCTTCCTTTCGCACCTCTTTAACTTCAATGCATTGGTTTGTCGTATTGTCACATGCTTTCTCTTTCCTTGTAACATCATTCTTTCTTTGTTTTCATTGAGGCATTCACTTGAATTTTTGAAGCAATTGAATTTTCCATGTGCCATGGAAACCAATATATGTTGATTAATACGTTGTATGAACCCAATAGTAACAGGTTCAAATCGACTAATGTGGGCATGCTCTCAATTACAACTAGACATGACCTTACCACTTGCTCGACTTGCTTCTTAGTCCTATTGTCAAACTGAACTAGCCATGATTTTTCAAGTGTTGTGCTCCACAACACACACCTCTCTGTCACTGATGGAATTAAGAAACTGAAATTGGAACTAGGGTCAATTAATATCGAAACAAGTTGGTTGTTGATTGTACCTTCCATTTCAATCACTGAGGCTTGGTGACTGGCTTGCCTATTGTCCAATGCAACATATATATGGGACACACTCTGGGCCATGTCCTTTATGGTCTCTACCTCTTGCACATTTTATACTTCAATTATAAATATAATATAAACAGTAACCCATAATCATCTACAAATACATAAGATTGCAATTGAATGTCTCTCCACCCTGATCTTTATTATATATTAGTGAAATTTACATTAGATAAGTAACCTGAATCAGTGCTTTATTAAACCATGCAAAAAACACCAAAATACAATATGGTAGAAAAGTCACCAAATTTCAACTCACTCGGGCATCTTGCTACTCACTCATGTATCTTGCGACACAAAATTTTAGTTGTCATGACTTTGGTTCATTTAGTGATTTTCCCTACTACAAACCTACCTAGATGCTCTTCACTTCATGGATTTATTTGTTACATTTCATGTCTTGCAAATTTCATCTTGCTTCCTTTCTTCCGATCAGTTCACCTCTTAGTTTCTTATACCTTGAGATAGGGGTCAGTGAACCATCACATAGGTTCAACACTCTTCCCTCTCACATACCTTTACACTCTTTTTTAAGTTGGCTCACCCTCTTTCTACAAGTCAGCTCGTCTCTCCATCATATGTTGTCGCCTGGTCTTGGTTCGACGACCCACTTCATGCTGCTAATTCTTGTCATTATTCCATTATTTTATCACTTGGTCAAGCCAATGTTCCATCCTTGCGTCACTCGGAGTTGAGCTAACATTCTACCATTTTACAAAGTCATGTTGCTCAATTAGGTCAGCACCCTTGTGGCAATGACAACTCGATTTTTTTCCTCCCTCATGTGACTTTCCTTTGTTTTGTCAGTTAACTTGTTTTGTAGATATTGCCTTGGTGTGCACTCACTCATGCCCAATTCATTAACCGAACACCCAAAAATGTTATAAATCTTGCGATTTAAATGTCACAAATCTTATGGTGGGGATGTTATCCACGATTCACGTTTGGTTAAAGGAACACCTAAGTCTAGGGTCTGACAATACCACTCCCATTTATCAATTTGGTTTTTGGGAACCAAATTTCCTATGTTATTTATGGGTAATTATACAATATGTCACATCATATCTATGTAGTGTGTGCTTGGTGAAATTATCTTCTTTTTATTTTTTAAAGCCCTTCAAATTTTAATAATCTCCAAATAATTTTCATAAGGCATTGTATCTAATGCTTCATCTTTGAATTCGCCGTCACGTTAGTTGACGTTTTGGTTTGATTGATCACAAAAGGAAGTTCGGAGTAATGATCAACATTATGCATAATGCTTGAAGATGATCATTGTCAAATAGTCAAGTAAAACAAAGTGTAGATGGACCAAATAAGATTTGTTCACATGTGTGGAAAACATGACAATGATCTATAAACTACTTTGGATACTCCAATGACTAGCTGCTAAATATATCTAAACATAAAATATTCAAACTATTCTTGACTATAGAACTATATTTTTACATTTTAATATTATAGAAAAAATAAAAATACATCATTTAAATTCGTTGTTTACAACAACATATGAATTAGAATACAATATAAAAAACACACATAAAGGACTATAAACATTTACCATAAAAAAATTATGGGAAAATCATTATGCAATGAAGGATTGTGACACACACACACACACACATAGATATGTTAATTTTTCTTGGGGCTATATTGTTCTTTACTTTGATAATTGCATTTCTTAATTTACACATTAAATTCACCCCATAACCTAATAACATTATTCAGATTTACATTACTATTTATCAACATATGAAAATATGTAGAAAGAGCAACAACATCATCGTCAATGTAACAGAACATAAAGGAACAATAGAAGAAAAACATTCACACATAAAGACACTAGGATTGGTCAGAGACCGGGGAAAAACCCACTATGGGGAAAACCCATTCAAATTCTTCGTCTTATTAGATTGTCATTGAATGATTCAGAAAAAGAGAGTACAATGATACATATCTTCATCCATACAACTATCCAACAAAAAATAAACTAAAAAATAACCATGAAATGAACCCAATTATGCGCATACTAAAAACCCTGATTCTGAAGCTTGTAATGAACTGTCACTGTTTGCGTTCAACTGCCGAACACTACGGTCAATGAGAAAAACATCAGATAACTAAAAAACCAATATTTAGGTCCTGATCGCATGGAGGAGGAGTCATGCGTGCAACTGGGAGGTTCCAGCCGCTCCCTTGAGCCTATAAGCCGGCGATCATGGTTGAAATCAACCTTTGAAAAAACAATGACTTTGATTCTAAAACCCTAGATGCTAGTCGCATGAAGGACATGTTGTGTGTTCCAATGAGTGATTTTGGTCGAGTTCTTCCTGTATCATGCCTCTTACTAATGCACAAAACCATAAAACATATATGTGAGCTTTGGGCCCTTCAATTTCATCTTTGAGCAAACCCATTCCTCCGCAGACGTGCCTTAGACATGTGCGATCTGAAACCAAGAAAGAGAATAGAAGAGTGTCTCATGATGATGTCCATATGAGGTATAGGTCACTTATATTTATAACCTACCAAGGGTGTCCACTCTGAATTAGGGCCAACCTAAACAAATATGCACATGAAGGATTATAATTAAAAAATACACTTTCCCTTATCCAAATTATATGATCTTTAGGTCAATTTTGGTCCTCTCAAAAAGAGGAATTCAATGAAATCATTATCTCTATAAAATGAGCTGTAAAATATCGAATTTGAGCATAGTTGCATAATTTAACACTTTGCTTCAACTATGGAGAATATCACTTGTCAATATCTAACCATTGATCAACATTTCATGCGTATCCTGTCATCAAATCATATCCAATCTCAAGTATCTCATAATCATGTATCATCGTTGTTCATCTTGATTCATCTCTTGCTTGTTCCTGCTTAACTCTTTATTTTCATTTCTCATATGCTAAACATGATCGAATATAAAAGAATAATAATTTGACATCAGAGGGGAGCCTAAGATACCACCCTCTATTCATCATGGAGCAGCTGCTACTACCCAAAATCTCTGCCAATGGGGAGCCAAATGCTACCACCCAGGAAACATTAGCAAGGAACCAAATCTATGACCCACATCAACATTAGAGAGCACATCTTAGAATCATATCGAGGAGAAAATATCAACCCTAAATCTAATGGGGGATTTAAACATACATGACCCCATATCAAGAAATAGGTGATATAGGGGAGCACATCTCAACCCATACTATTGCTTATTGATCTTCCCATCAATGACCCTCAAGAGTCATGTGGTAGAACACCTGAATTATAATATGAGCTTGGGCGAGATACCCAACTTACTAAAAAGTAAGGATCACATTCCCCAAGCCTCCTCAACCTGTTGGCCAGGCAAAGAGGAACAATCCCAACAAGCCCAGCTTGTGGGCATGATGCCAATTGGGGTACACTCTGTGTTATGTGGAATCTACGAATGCAAACATAAGTATCTTCACTAGGCCCGGTGAACTGAACTAGAACAACAAAAAGACAAAGGCACTAATGTTTTCCCTAAAGTAAATATATAACATGATGAATCCTACCTGGAATCTATCGTATGCTTCACTCCTTCCTTGGCTTGAATTCTCCAATCCAAGCTCCAAATGTTATTATTAGAATCTATATATTCAGATAACACAAGCCAACAATACAAGGAATCTATGTAGCATCATCTCATCACTTTATTCAATAGATAAACATGGTATTGGAATATATGAAACCATAACATCATATATAGGAAAACAAAGAACTTTTTGCATTAATAGAAATGGAGTGAGTTACAACCAAAAATAGTTGTTGATCCTGTAATAGAGCTCCTCCAAGTTGACTTGTCCATTTCTTGCCACAAAGTGCATCTCTAATCACCCTAATGCATGGGAAGATATATCTCACATCAAAATCATAAGGGTAGAATCACTCTCCAAAATCCAACCCCTAGCTTGTGGATGGCCACAAATATATAGAAAAGGAAGGTAAGTTGGGAGTTCTTATCCATTTACCAATCTAGGGATTTAGATCCACTCTTGATGGGGGATAGGATCAAAGGATAAGGGATGAAAAATCCAAGGTAGGATATGATACGATTAGAAACTTTTATATGAGTTAAATGGTTACAATAGATCCTAGAAGCTTCTGGAAGAAGATGCTTTAGGATTCTTTCTTTCTTTTTCCGAATTTCTAGAATCGACGTAGGTGCAAAGTGGAGCAACCTGTAGGTGATCAACGTAGTCCACAATGGAGAAACCTAGTTGTCAACGCTATCCAGCAGGAGGCTAGGGAGCATTGGTCCTTAAAATGACTAAAATAAGGTATTTTAGGCAGAAACTCAGGGATAAGAATGAGTCATGCGTAGGGCTTTGTGCTATGATGATGAGAGGGAGGTCAAATGATGTTGATTAATCCAGTTGAAGTCTTATTGATTAGATGTGACAAAATGGCCTATAATAGATTTCCCCCTAAAGCGCCAAGTAAGAAATGATAGTTGATGACTAAAGTTCTTTACATTGTGACAATTCGGGATCAAGAACAACATGCAATATCATTATCCATTACAACACATTTATGTCATGACATCTTTGTTGAGGGAGGAATACCCATACCCAACACATAGGCATACTCAACACATAGGCTAACATTAAATGTACAACAATCAAAAGAAATGTCCATGGATGATTGATGGTGGACCCATGACTGGATGAATTCCTGTATGATCATAGCTATCATACATTGTGGTCTTGTATTACTCCTAAAATCATAGCCCCGCTGGATGAAACTAGATCTAAGGTTTTCTATCTCATTTACATGACCAACCAATGTATGAGTCAAACCATGTGAATGAATGAGCTGGAGTCGAACATGGTAGAAACATCGGATTACCGGCCAATGATATAAGTCGTTAGAAGACGCGAGAGAAACCACCGATGAAGTTAATGGTTCTCAAGGTACTCTAGTACAATCTGTATGGTGTAAATAAGTTATTTGATGTCAAACGCCACACATAATATTTCGGTCAAAGGCCAATGATGTAAACATGTCACCGAGAGAAAGGGAACTTTCCATTGATGTATGCAAGCACCAAGGTACCAAGGGGTGTTTATAAGTCAACTTATTGGATAATGAGCTAATGTCGACAAGAAGTGATTCGTCGCGGGAGGGCCTTGATGTATCCCCCATGACTGACACGAAACGTATATGATTATTTGAGATAGAATGATTAGAATGATGGTGATACAAAATTGTATCAGGAAAGGCAGACATGGAATGAAGACTTAAGAGTATTGTAGCAGATATTAGCTGGATGACTTCTCTTGAATAGAACGACGACACTAAATGGAGTTGGAAACATTGACACAAAACCAAAATCAAAGGCTTTGAAATAGTATAATAAACCAAAAGACAAGTAGCTTTACAGCCCAACAACCATAGAGATTAAGTGGAAGAGTTTCATGTTCAAGAGCAACTAGCTGCCATTAGAAAAATGGAGTACCCTATTTTCCCAATTTTCCCAACCATATTGGTGAGTACCTATTTATTTTTTAACAAGTTTGAGGAGGATAACATATGCTTGATATGTAAGTCCATCCTTCAAATGAATCCCTCTAAGAATATTTAACGAACCCAAAAAAGGAGTGGTTCGGTCCCATCATTGTTTGATGTTTTAATGAGTCCAACAAAGGTAAAACTCGACATATTTTTCATGTTTAGAGAGTTTGAAAAATAAGAAGAGAAGAAAACTCACGATGTTCCTTTTCGTAGATATACCCTTAGGTCCAAAAAGGTAGAAAATCATACCCTAGAGAACCTCTTAGCCAGGTTCGACTAAGGTATTCCTTTTTCATAGTTACACTATCTCAGTCTGGAAAAGGCCTAAACTTACACTAAGTAGATATATTTTCATTTACTTTTACAAGTTCAAAAAGGCAAGTGATCAAAAATCTTTTCATATTTTGGGAGTCTAAAAAGAGATAAAAGAGAACTCTAGGGGGTTCCTTTTTCGTAAGCTTATAGAGTTCGAAAAAGTGATATAAGTATACTCCTTGGTCAAAATGATTTGTTCAAAACATAGCAAAATCTATCAAATAGTTGCTGACCTACTCAAAACATCACAAAAGGATTAAAAATACATGTTTCATGGTAAAAATGGGCTTTTACTAAGTCAAAACATTAAATGAAAATAAAATAATGGAAGGAAAAACCATAAATATCCAAAATGATTATTCATATTTACCATTTCCCATTTACCTCAATAGTGAGAGCTTTGAGTAGTGTTTTCCCTCGATATTTTGTAGTTGATTGCGCTCATTCTAGTGGATCATTCCAGGTGTCGTCACTTCCAGGTAGGATCTAAGACCTTTCTCTTTCAATTCATTGTTCCATTTTATGATTTCATGCAATTTTTAGGTATTTTTGAGGGCTCTGGGTTCTAAAAATTCTCCCTATGACGAATTCAGGCCTAGGGAGTAAAAAACTATGTTGCACCTATGTCAGTATACACTGCAGATAGGGGCGCAATACTCTGTATCCTTCATCGAGGGTCCTTTCGGTGCAAATCCCAAATTTGTTTTCCAGTTTCCCCTCAAATTTTCAGATTTTTTTTTGCATGGAAAGGGTCTTAATGAGTCTCCCTTTGATGTTTCAGGTCTTCATTAGCATAAAATGGCTTTCATTTGGAGAGAAAGAGAACATGAAGAAAAATATTTAAATGCAGCTAATGATCCTGCTACCATCCAGGCACTAAAGGATTGTGGATTGTTAAAATTCTTCTGGCTTCCTGGTATGAGGTAACAGATGGAGCTACTAGAATATATTGTTCATGTATGGGATGTGCAAGCATAGGAATTCTAGTTTGGAGAACATCCTCTTGAGATTACAATAGATGACATATATTTTTGATGGGTTTATCTAGGAGAGGTGACCTCATCTCTCTCCTAGGTGGGAGAAGGGGTGGAGAAATGGTGAAAGACTATATCATTACTTACTGCAGACCTCAATCCAAATGAACTAGAGATGGAAAGATCAATATAAAATATGTAACCAATTTTCCCCTAAGAACGATCTTGTTCATTATTTCTAGATTGGTGGGTAGCTCAACACTACATGTGGCTAATAGGTCATACATGTAGTATGGTGTGGAGTGCTTAGAGCCAACTGTCATCAACTGGAGTGAGGGGGTATTGGTAAACATGAAAGAAAAAGTTACTAAAGCAAGAGAGGGAAAGTTGAAAAAATCTGGATACAGTTCCATCTTAGTCTATTTTTCCCTGGAATGTATTCTATTACTTCATCCTCAATACATTATGCTTGAGACCATTGATCTGAGGGTACCACAGATGAGGAGGTGGATCGATCATATGTCCCTACATGTAGGTCAGTCTGCGATCAACTTCTCACCAACCTTCTTTGGGTGGTTGCGCAGACAATTCATTATGTTCAATGATTATCTGTATGCAAGGATGGATTTTCTTGATGACCCTGAGCTCATGCTTCCCGAGGGAGAGAATTGGGATATTATAGGTAAGATATTTCGACCATTTGAATTTTTTAAAGTTTTACAATTTTTTTTGTGTTTTATGAAGTTTCTAATACTTAAACTATTGATTTTTCATGCAAATATTGGGCATGTTCGACTAATAGGTGCTTCCTATCTTCGTCGTGTAGGAGAAAAACCACAAGTAGTAGTAGAACCAAAAAAGGTTGCTGCAGTAAGACGGGATGTGCTACGAGATCTAAACGTAGCCGAGATCCTAACTACGGTGGAGCATCACACGAAGGGCCATGGAAAATTTTAGGGGCTAATATTCGCAAATGGGCTAATTTTCCATGATTTTTCCAAAAAAAATATTCCCCAATTTCCATTTTTTATAAAATGATTCGCCCAAATTTTAAAATATAAAATTATTTTACCTTAAAAATTGCCAACATTATATAAAGAGTATATATAAAATCATTATAAATTTGAATAATTTTACAAATACATCAATACACATTTTATAGTTTGTATATTAGGGACTAGTGAGATTCGCTAATGTTCTTAAACTTCAAGATATTTTTCCATCCTTAAAATTTTCCCTACGAAGGGGTTGACTCATGGGATATATGAGACCGCAATCGACTAGGTTTCGATGTGAATTTGCAACACACCATCAAAGTTCCTAGTCGTATTGGTCAACTACTGCACAAGATAGCTTGTGCAGTGGCTTGTTATCATGAGCACTTTGATTAGTCTACTTAGATATTTGCATGTAGTTTTGTATATGGGTCGTGTGGCCATATGTGTTTCAGGTACAAGTTTTGTAAAACCAAACTTTATATATATATATATGATGTGATGTGTATTGAAATTTATTTACATTCTTTGCAAATGTCTATCTAAAAAATGATTAGCAAGTGCATCTGTCAATGTATTCAGATTTCTAGAAATGTGTTCATATTGTATGAAATTGAAATGTCTTTCTAGAAGGCGAACCCTTAAAAACATACACAAGATGGTATGACTTCTAAATAAATAAATATTAGCAAGTTGTAGTACCATGAGTTGTGAGTCAAGTCTGATAACTAAAGGATGAATACCATGTGAAATAATATCAGACAGTAGCTCGACCATTGCTCTATACTCAACGATATTTTTGGTATAGTGACCAATACAAATCCCTTGCAGACTCACTAACTCGCCACTTGGAGAAAAGATAGCCCATGCTTTAGAGAATAGATTTTGAGTACTACTACTAGCACCATCAGCATAACCAAAATACAATTCAAGGGATGCTGACATCTGGAAACAAAACATAAAAGGAATCAATAAAAACCTTAGAAAAATTTAAAGAGACACACTGCAAACACACTCAACACACCTATAAACAATATGTACAAAGTGTTGCTATGCATGATATCAAGCATAGTATTTTTTAAGGTACAACCCATTCCTAGGTTGTGCCAGTGGAATCCCATCGAAATCGGCCAACTCATAGGACCCTTTTGCAAGGACTCGCTTGACAATATATGGGCCTGACCATATAGGATGGAACTTTCCTGAACCTAAATTATCAAATTCTTGGTCATATATAAGAACAAGGTCTCATTCTAAGAAGACACGAGGCTTGGCACTTTTGTCATATTGTGCCTTCATATATATTTTATGATCTTCATGAGCTATAGCGGTATCAGGATGTGTCTCATCTAATCGGGTCAGATGTAAAAGATGTTCCTCCTCTATAGAAGTGGCAGGAAGAAGTTCAACAACTAGTTTCACTAATGGAATCTCACATTCGATAGGAAGGATTGCTTCCAGACCATAAACGAACTGAAAGGGTGTAAACCTAGTAGCAGTCCTTACTAAGGTTTGGTATGCCCACAAGGCAACATAAAGGAGTAGATTCCAATCCGATTTATGGACCTTTACCATACATTGAAGCATAGTTTTAAGAACTTTATTGATAACCTCAACTTTTCCATTAGCTTGAGGATTGTAGGGAGTGGAAATTTCATGGGAAAGTCCCAAATTAGAACCTATTTCGGTCATCATATGATTCTGGAAATGTTTTTCGTGATCCATAACTATGGCTTGTGGTACACCAAACCATGCGATGACAAGATTGAAAAGGAAGTATACATCTATTTCACTAGTGTTTTTAAATGTAGGCATCGCCTCAGCCTACTTTGTAAAATAATCTACTGCGACAATGATATAACCATTCCCCCTACCCAGGTGAGGGTTACATGTCATGAATTCGATACCCCATTTCATAAATGGTCCAACGATGATAACGAGATTCATTGGGGCGAGAGAAGCACGGGTCTTACGATCATAAATTTGGAACGCATGACACTTGTGGATAATAAGAATACAACCTCGAAAAATGGTAGGCCAAAAGTAACCAGCGCGTAAGACCTTTTGTTCAGTAGCGTAGCCAGATACATGACCACCACATGCCCCTGATTGGCATTCATTCGGGACTTTATCGGCCTCCTCATGCATGAGGAACCTTCGTAAGATCGTATCAATATCGTGTCTATAAAGAGTTTCCTGAATGATGATGTAATTCTTGTCTTGGTATAAAATACGTCATTGCTCGGAGCGAGAGGTATCAAACCAGAAAGTCTGGGTCTGGAGATAAATCAGAATGTCTCCATAGCACAAGTCATATGACGAAATCAGAAACAACGACTTGTCAGAGATATAATCTTCAGATGTCAATTCATAATCAGGGGAAGGAAGGTCGCAAATAAGCTCAACGAAATCTAAGGATTTCTTCGACTTGGATTGGATGAATTTTAGGCCAAACTCTTGTAGGATAATGATCCATTTAGAGTATTTTCCCCATAGGAATTGGCATGAAAAAATGTATGCCATAGGGTTGCAATCTGAAACTATCGTAGTTTTCTAGAGGAAAATGTAATCGGAACCTTTAAACAGCTTGAACGACCACCAAAGACAAATTTTCTCCATGTGTATACCTAATCTCGATATCATTGAGATTCAAACTCATATAATAAATGGTTTTTTCTATTCCTACATCATCTTATTGAACCAATACAATTGATATAGTAGAAATGACAGCAACAAGATACAGGAAATAGTCATGTTGGTAATCAGGGGGATATAATAGAGATGTCCGAATCAGAATATCTTTCAGGGAATCAAACACTTTCTTAGCTACATTATCCCAATGGAAGGGAACCCATTTTTGAAGTAGGTGAGTAAATCCTTTGGTCAACTCAGCATAATTCGGGAGGAAACATCACAAGAAGTTAAATTTCCCTTTAAGTTGTTATAACTGAACAAGTTAAGAAGGCGCAGGAAATTTGATGATTTCCTGCACTTTCATATGATCGATACAAATTCCATGTTTTGAAATAACAAAAATGAGAAGCCAACAAAAGATAACATAGAACACACACTTATGTGGATTCAATCAAATATTAAAGTGTCTACACCTTAGGAAAATGGCCCTAATATGCATCAGGTGATCTGTATGATACTTGGAATGAGCAGGGATATTGTCCAAATAGGGTTGCACGATATGTTTAATATCATGAAAACCATAATCCATGGCCCATTGAAACATGGATCCAACATTCTTCAGACCAAATGGGGTTTTTTAGTAAGAGAATGTACCCCAGGGACAAATAAATGTGGTCTTAGGTTGATCCACTGGGAGTGTTGATTTGATTATATATGGAGAAACCATCCATGAACAAATAGATTTCACAACCAACGTAGTTATCAACAATCTGGTTGATGAATAGGGTTGGGTAATTGTCCTTTGGACAAGCGTGATTCACATCCTGATAATCAACACCCAATTGGTGAGAGGGATAGGGTAAATGAAACCAACACAAAGTAGTTTTCAGCTTCACTCTTTATCTCAGTAGCCTTCTTCGGATGGACCAGATGAAGGCGTTGCCAGAATGGTTTAGCATTAGGATACATTTTAATAATGTGAACTACGTTATTTGGGTCAATACCTGGAATTTGTTCATAAGTCCATGTAAAGACATCAAGGAACTCCTTAAAAAGGGATTTATAAGTCTCGATCTCGGATGGAGAACAAGATGCACCAATGTGTATATTTTCGACAATCCCTGGTTTAATAGTTATATCAAGAAGTATTGTCTCTTTGATATTTGAGAGATTCTTCTTGGAATTGAGTTCGTGGATAGAAATGAAACTCGTAAAATATTCAACAAAATTGGGTAGATACACATTACTGAGATTATCCTCAATGGAATTTGGTAAGGAGGAACGATGGTGATGTTTGTCCCATGACACATCATCTAGCATCATGAACTCCATGATGCTCTCATTGGTAGAAAATATGCGAGAGAATGGATCAGAAGACATGCCATAATCCAATGATCGATCAACCCAATTGATTGAAGAAAAGGTATGAGCTGCACAAGCCAAATAGATAGCTTCATAATCTAGTTCAATAGGGATAAGTGACATTCGGTCACCAAAAATATGGATGCTAGTTTCATTTGGTACAATCCATGGATCAACCTGGAAAGTAGAAGATGATATCATATTGATATAAGCAACCAAAGATGAGTTGTCAGGAAGAGGAGGAGGAGGAAATGAAAAGGTTCCCATGAGTGAGGAATCCTTCAACAATCCAACCCCAACATGCTGATAGGAATGTAGAGTTTCCCCTACAAGCAGGACACTTCTAGTAACATGAGAATCAGAGGCGAAAAAGGTGAGTTGGTCAATGGCCATAATCCCGCCCTTATGAGGAAAGGTGATCATACGAAAAAAAGTAGAAACGACTGCGATCATGGAATAAACCCATGTACAACCCAATATAATATTATAATTAAGAGGTCCATCAATAACTTCCACTTCTATGGATACAGTCTTTCCCCCTAATTATACTTGTAAGGAATTCAAAATACCACAAGGCTTATATGTTCTCCTGTCAAAATCCTTCAATTTGGTAGGTGACTGACTCATTTGAGGTGAACCAATAGATTTATAGTAAGACATAGACATAATGCAAGTCGAGGCTTCCTCATCCACAGTTAAGGATGAATGTTCTTACCATGGATGATGACCTGAATGATAAAATCTAATTGGGTTGGAAGGCGAGGAGTATAGTTTTCATGACTAGAAAAGACTAGGCTGAATCTGATGGATCCTCACATCCGACACCTGAAAACAAATACTTTTTTTGGGAAGGGTATTTTTTCAACACCACGAGGGTCAACATGGCCAATGGAGACTGAGCCAAGTCTTCAACTACATTAAAATTATGAGCAGCCCTTGAGGTTTGAAATCGGATTTATGAACAACACCCTTTGGAGGCTTAATAGTCAACTCCATAGGAATCACGAGCAGAGGAGAATCAGATGGAGGTGATGTTGAAATGGCAGGTTGATTAGTAGCCTGACCATTTGATATATTCAAATTACCATAGTCTTTGTTCTGAGTAGCCCACATAACATCATATTTATGCTTCGTGGAGGATAGAATTAAAACCGTGTTAGAGGAAGATGGGTCTCAAGCAACCATATGGGTCTCTTGATTTGGAAACAGGTCGGTCAACATAGTGGAAGAAGTGGAATATTTCAATAATTGATTCACTTTAGCACAATTGGGAAGTGAACATAAATATCCAAAATGACTATTTTGATCTAATAAGAAAATCATTGATCGAGAACTCCTCCTCTAGCAATTGATCCAGAACATAGGTCTTAACCAACCGGCGATGACACCACCACTCATGAATGTGATCTGAAATGTGAGTGGATTTAGTTTGTTTGAAGTTGCTCAGAAGTTATTTTCCATTTTCATATCGGATGGGTAATTGGAAATGCGTAAGGAAGGTAGTAGCCAAGGAACTAAAATCATGAAATGAAGCTCTAGGTAACTCGATGTACCATTTTGCTGCGGTACCTGTAAGAGTACGTTGGAAAAGACATAATCGTATGGAATCATTATGAAGGGAGTTCGATGAACACCATAGATGATACATAATGACATGGGCCGACGAGTATTCTCTAGGATTTCCGTTGAATTTTTGGATATCATATGGCAATTTGGTGGGAATTATCGGCCACCAAGGTGAATGAGTGATGGGATTATTGGTAAGCCAAGTCAAATATGGAAATTCGAGAGTTTCCACAAAGGCTAATTGTCAGTTAAAATTTGGTGGAGGATAGCCTCGATAAGAAGCAATAGCTTGAGCAACAGGTACTCGTGGTCCCGAATAAGGAGGGTTTTGATAAAGAGGCACTGTGCACCAAAATAAGGAGGATTATGATAACCAGTATACGCGTAACCTTGTTGACCAACACCAAGATAACCTTGCAAAGGTTGGAATGGTTTTTTTTGTATATGTTGACCTTGAAAAGGTACTTGAGGAATACCTTTATAAGGTTTATACTATTGCCCTGCAGGATTTCACATCATCCCAACATACGGTGGGATTGATTGGATTGTGCCATACTATACACATTCTATCCTATGGGAATTTGAGGAGTACCTTGCCCAAGTGGTTGAGATAGTAAGGTACCTTGTAAAGTCTGGATAAGTAGAACCTAAGGGGTAGTAGATACCGAGAGAATAGGTTGAGATGCAATGACATCCTGTGAAGGTTGACTTACATGTATTTTAACTTGTTGAGGTATAGATGGATGGGTAGGAATTTTAGATGGAGATAGCACAGGTTTAGGATTCAACAATCGGTCCCAAAATGAACCAGGTTATGGGAAAAGTAGATTTCCAAACACCGGTGGCCATTCCAGGATAAGTGGGATTATAACCAACTTGAGGTATGCCAAAAAAAAGTTCCCCCCTTGCCATAAGAGGAGGGGATGATGGAGGAAACTGTGATCTAGATGGAGGGCACCCAACATAAGGAGAGTTAGGTTATTGAAGGTAAACTTGCCCATTAACATAAGGGCCAGCCTTCTATTCAATTGTAGGTGTAGGCGGAGCAAAAGGAGAAGGTTGTGTAGCATTCATAAGAGAAGTGCCAGATGGAATTCTTGAAATGGATGACATCGGAGAGGTCCAAGGACTAGAGGCTGCATCGGAGAAGGTACCGGATAAATATGTATAGCCACGTGGGATGGACGGGCCACCATACAGAAGTTCCTCTAGTGACATTGCAAACATGGATGAGGAAGCAACATTTGATGTCTCAACCATAGTGGTGGACATGGGTTGGGAGATCGAATCAGATCTAGTCATGGTTAACAATTCCAATGAACATTGTTGCGAGAAATTCATGAGTAAGTACAAAGAATTAGGTAAAGGAGTGTGTTTCAGACTCTGAAGAGGAGGAAGAGGATCGGTCTGACAAAAGTGAAGTCCACTCCAATGGACAAGAGTAGACAGATGAGGCTCTTCTTGCGGGATCTCTTCAATACTCACAAGTCAGTATGGAAGAGGTTCACCGTTAGGCCCAAAATATACAATTGAAGGTTTTGTTTGAGACAAAGGAAGAGAAGGAGAAGGACTTGAAGTAACATGTAAAGATGGTTGAGGTTCCTTGTCACAACCTTGGTGAAAATTCCATATAATAAAAGTTAATAAAGGAAAAATAATAACCGAAGTTGATGGGACACGTATTCCAAGTTTAATATTGGGAAAATCTAGTGATGGGGATCACTGGTGGTTTATTAATGGCTAAGGAAATTGGAAAAGGAAATGGCAAAGGATTTGGAAAGGAAAAATGGCATTTTGGCACATTTATTTATTAAAATATAGGAAATTAGGAGAAAAGGAAGGTGAAAGGTCACAGGTTTCATGTGAGGAGGAAAATGAAGGAAAATTATGGAAAATGAAGAAAATAGAGACCTCATTAATAAAAGGATTTTGAGGATCAGTGTAGAGACTTTTGTCAGTTCATTTTTGGAGCTCTCTCTCTATTCTCTGTCTCTCATACTCTTAGACACAGATTTTTCATGGAGCACTCTTGGAGGAGTGTGGAATACTTGGAGTTTTGGACCAAGAAGGCAAAAAAGAGTAGGAAAACATAAGAGGACATAAGGATCAGTAGCTACAATGAGATATTCTTGCAGGTACCGAGTCGCATGTATGTTTTCCTCACTAGTTTTAGCATGCATGGCATAAGCATGTGGTTTATTGGTCATGATCTGTCATTGTGTTGAAGCCCCGAAAATCGGGTCGACAACAAGGGGGATACCCACCCGGTCCGAAGCTTGGTTGGCAGCTCCTTATCCGTTTGGTATAGCATGTCCGACTGGGGATAATGGGACCAGTTTCCCAATCTAAGGGTGTGTGTGTGTGCAGAGTTGGATGTTGCTGATCTAAGAATACTTAAAGCTAATCTAATTCAAACTTTTAAACTAAGTCTATGCTATTGTAATCTAATGAAAAACAGCACATCTAATCGATGCTAACCCGGGGTGTATTTCTTCTATTATGCGATCTAAAAAGATTTCAAACAATAACTGGTGATAAAGATCATTCAGCTATCATAAGAATAGAAATCAATTAAGATGAACTGCTTTGCATAAAAAGTTAGGCAAAACAGTTGTGAACAACATATCGCATAATAAGTTATTCATATATCAGACATAAATAAATGGCTCCACCGTACAAAAGTGCCAAATGGTAACTCACACATTCATGCAATAACATATAAACAACTAAAACTATATATCACTTTAAGAATATAAGCAGAAATGGTCAAGAGATAAAAGTACCATTTATGACTGATCCTACTCATAAGCTTCAAGCAACAATGATTTATCTCTCCTTGCTCTAACATCTACTAAGAGTACAGAAGTGCAACATCAGTAGCAGATATCAAATGCAAACATTAATAAACCTTGATCCATCCATTCATCAAAGACCCCCTCCGAGGGTGCAAAAGTGCATGTTCTGAGGACAAGTTTTTTGACAAATTTCTGGACCCTTCTCCAAATGCATGAGAAGGGTTTAAATACTGCTAACTAATTAACTTAATTACATAAATTTAGGATACGGTTTAAATGACCGCCCTTCTTCTAAAGCAAAACTATTTCTAAAAACTGAATCTAATTCCTAACTATTTCTGCATTTGCTCCTTAAATGTTGCGAGCATTCAACATTCGCCTGGGAAGAGTCGGCTGGTTGCCTTCTACTTTTGTTTGAGTTATGCAAACAGAAATGGCAAGCGCTGGCACCACTTTTTAGTACACTAGAAGATATTTTTGAGAATTATCTTCTGGTTGGGCAAATTTACTGTGTATATACTTGGCAACAACCCAAATTTCCCTCAAACTGCTTCTGCTTTTGCTATTTCAGTTTCCGGAATTGCGAATGACTAAGCAAGTTAGGGACTTTGCTTTCTGAACAATTTTCTTAGCGATGCGCGATTAGCGCTAGGAGCTAACTGCGCATCGAAAACTGCCTCTGTTCTTTGATCCGGGCTTTTTTGGTGCGTTTTCCTTTTTTAGCGCCTTTTTCCTTTACCGGGTAGAAGTTTCAGGATTTTTTGTAAACATGCTGCTTTTGTGAGCTTTCTGACCCTGAATGTTGAATCACCTATCGACCTCAGCATCTGTTGAGTGATACTCTGGAATCTGTGGTTCTGTTGCATGCGACATCCGTTCATGAAGGCATCTCTTCTCTATTCTCCGAGCATTGACGCTTTCCCCTTTTCCTTAGATGTTTCCTGCTCATTGCTTCATATTGTTTCATGTTTTTCATTCCTGCAGTTCACGCAAAGGAAAAGAGTAATGATAATAAATACTGATACGAAAGCTCTAACCTCTATGAATGTATAAAATCATGACACCCATCGTGAACTGACTCTTCGAAAAACACAAAATTGTCCTTCACTGACACTTTGGCATATGTTCATTAATTTCCTTTAAGGCGCGCGCCTAATTTTGGTTTATAGACAGCTTTTTTTTGAATGTTGAGCCGAGGAAATTTGCGATGGGCGATAGCAGCATCGCGTCATCGCATTACCTAGATGTGTCATCGCAAATTTTTTCAGATCGGATTATCGCAGATCGCAGATATCGCAAGATCGCGTTTATCGCAGATCGCGTGAGTCATTAAATCATTGTGTGCTGCTTATGCGATATTGCGATATGCGACGTCGCACATTGGCCGTCGGATATTTCTTAAGATTTTCATTTAAGAGCGCTTCTTAATGTGTGCGATGCGATGAATTTCGCATCGCTTCTTCGCAGTTTTTATTATGCTCATAAGGGGGTGTTTTATCTTCTCCACATGATGCGACATAATTTCAAGGAGTAGAATACAAAAAGTTTTATAAAATGTTTTTTGAATTTTTTATTAAGGGTCCCCATTTGCTTAGTGTTATTGCTAATACTAAACAAAGAGGGGGGTTGTTGGTGGCCACAACAATGGCGATTCACTTGGAAGAACCAGTTATCTCTGCTTTTCTATTGAATTTTTCTAAACTTTCAAAACAAAAAAATTTCATAAATCTAAGCTTTGTTATGGACAGATAGAGTACATTATGCCTTATCCTATCAATGATATTTTGTTTCAACCTCTTTCTACTCTAATTGTTTGCTTCGTCGGGCTTGTTCTTGTACTTATATCAGCCACTACTTGGTCTTTTAAAGATAAAATAAAGTCTTCTCTATGTGCTGGATTTAAAATATGCTCATTTGTCGTAGGTAGAGCCTCTGCTTCCAGCAGGCATCCATAGCCTCGACAGGGTTACCTGTTACCCAACAATGATCCTTTATCCTGCTTAAGGCTATCTACAACCTTCGAAGAAAAATCCACATCAACACTTTTTCCTTTTTTATTCTCAAAGAACAATGTCTTGGTTTGGTAGCCAAAATTATGACACAGTCATTCACTTGATTTATACTTTTGCTGAACAAGCTGGCTCGTGATGAGACCCCTTGTCTTTTGATTGCAACAATCTTGAGTCGTTGCCCTGTTTTGGTGGACAGTATTGGCAAAGTCAGCAAGTTATAATATCTGTGATCATGATAAGCCGGCTCGTGATGAGACCTCTTATTCTTTGAGATATAGTGTTTCTCGGATTGTTCCTCTGAATGTTGCGATTTTCTTTAGCAGGGAGGAAGTCATTGTTTTTCCTTAAGAAAGCTCTGAACGACAATAATAGAGTTTGAAAACAGCAGTCTTACAGAGAAGCCTTATTTTGCTATTGATACCTTTCATTGTGCTGATATAAAACAATTCCTTCGCTAAAGGTTGCTTTCATCAAATTTTGAATTTGAAACTAGTATCATCTCTAGGCTAAAGTTTTTAACTGTATCTGTCAATAATAAAAATCAGATTTTCAAAAAAATTTGCTACTTATACAAGCGAAAGCTCAAAATCTGAAAGAGAATTGGTGTCTTTTCCGCGAATACCTGTAGTAATCACTCACAACTGGTTTTATTATGAAAGAGAAAAGAAAAACTATTCTACAAAAATAGAAGAATAATCTTCTATGGAAAATATATTTTAAGGATTTGTCCATTAACAGGCAAAGAATCCCTTCTACCTGCTAAATCCTGCAACACAAACGTTGATGGACCTATGACTTCAACAATCTGAAAAGGACCAGGCCACATCTTTTGAAATTTCGTATGTTTGCCCTTTTCTTCATGAGCCTTATCCCATTTCAAAACTAAATCTCCCATCTGAAAACTTTTTCTGGTCATTATGCTTGAATCGAAAGAGGATTTTATTAGTGCTTGGTGATGAGCATGGGTTTTCTTAACTTGTTCTCGTTGTTCTTCTAATTTAATTATTTCCATTTGTCTTAGTTGTATGGAGGAAGTAGATACTTCATCGATGTATTGTACTAAATACAAAGAGGGGATGACTAAGTGAGTTGGAAGAACCACTTCTTTCCCATAAACTAAATTAAAGGGAGAAGTGCCGATTGAAGCTTTCTTCGTTATTCTATCTGCCCATAAATCATTTACCAAAGCTTTGTGCCAATTCTTTTGGTTCTGGTCAACTATTCTTTTAATAATCCTGATTAGGTTTTTATTTGTTGACTCAGCTAACCCATTACCTTGCGGATAGTAGTTGGCCGAATATTTCAGTTTGAACCCTCTTTTAAGTGCAAACTCAGTCATTGCATTTCCAGAAAAGTATGATGCATTATCAAACATTAAAGCCATTGGCAATCCAAACCTAGTGATTATAAATTGATCTATGAATTCAATAATATTTTCAGAATTAGCTGTCTTGAGAGGAACTGCTTCTACCCATTTAGTAAAATAATCTGTTGCCGTGAGGATGTATCTATGTTGCTTAGAAGAGTGAGGAACGATCTCACCTATTATGTCCAAGCCCCACTGACTGAATGGTTGCTCGATGTTTACCGGTTGTAGTGGCAGGGACGGCTTCTTTTGTCTTCCAGCAGTTGTTTGGCAAACTTGACATTTCCTTACGTAATAGTGTGAGTCTTTGAACAGCGTAGGCCAGTAATATCCTGCACGTAAGATCTTATGTGCAGTAGCATCTCCAGCATAGTGCCCGCCTGCTGGTCCATCGTGGAGTTCCTGCAAAACTTTTTCAGCTTTAGTTTTCTCAAGACATCTAAGAAGAACAGAATCATAATTCTTTCTAAAAAGAACATCATTTATGAGCTGATATTGTTTAGCTTTCAATCTCAGAGCTCTTTTCTTAGTGTGATCTAGGTGTGATGGAGCATATCCGTTCCTAAGGTAATAAATGATGTCAGCATATAATGATTCTGCATCGTTTAGGCTTACCTCATATAGTTGTACATGTTCAGATGAATTTTCAGAAATCTGCG
Source organism: Pinus tabuliformis (assembly GCA_031772625.1). Lineage (NCBI taxonomy): Eukaryota > Viridiplantae > Streptophyta > Pinopsida > Pinales > Pinaceae > Pinus > Pinus tabuliformis. Next base: position 977,646,166 of record CM062806.1, read on the forward strand.
ATGCTCCGGCCAACATTTTGCAGAAGCCTTGACCTCTTACAATGTTTGCTGGCTTGATCTCAAGGTCGTATTCTTGTAAAGCAGTGATCCAATTTGCTCTTTTCTCACCCACATCCTTCTGTACTAGAAGATTTCTTACCGCTGGAAACGGTACTATGACCTTAGTATGGGTTTTAAGTAAGAAAGGTCTGAAATATTTGACCGCTTTGAAAACATCATATGCCTGTTTCTCCACGTCTGAATAGTTGAGTTCAGCACCTTGTAAATTTGAGCTAAAAAATGCGATTGGAGCTTCCACTTTTTCTTGATTTGCTTGAGTTAGAATCGCAGCGTATGATTTCTCTGAGGCAAATTTGTATAAGATAAAAGATTCTGAAAAATTCGGGGTTGCTAAAGATGGAGCATTAATGACAGCTTGTTTGATCAGGTTGAATGCTTCATGTTCATCTTGACCCCATTTGAAATTTGAATTCTTTTTAATCATGGTTTGTAAAGGAGACACAATTCGTGAAAAATCTGGGACAAATCTCTTTACAAAATTGATTTGACCAAGGAAAGATTGCATGGCTTTTTTATTATGAGGTAGGGATATTTCAGAAATTTCTTTGATTCTGTCAGGCTCGATGTGAATACCAAATTTTCACACTATGAATCCTAGAAGTTTCCCTTCACTTAGTGCGAAAAAACATTTCTTTGGGTTAAGTGAAATCACATACCTTAAACATCATTGAAAGATCTGTTTTAAGTCTCTGAGATGGTCGCTTTGTTTCTTGGAGTACACTGTTATATCATCCAAATAAATTACTACGGATTTATTGACTAAACCCTTGAATGTGATGTCCATGGCTCTCTGAAATGTAGCACCGGCATTGATCAAACCAAATGGAATCTTCCGATATGTGTATGTGCCCCATTTAGTTCTGAATGTGGTTTTCAACTGATCATCGGGATGTACCAGCACTTGATTATATCCTGAAAATCCATCCAAGAAAGACATCAGTTCTGAGCCTGCTACTGCCTGTAATATCTGCTCCATAGGTGGGAGAGGAAAATTGTCTTTTAGATAGGCTTTGTTGAGATTCCGAAAATCGATGCAGATTCTAATATCTCCGTTTTTCTTTCTAATGGGTACCATATTGGAGACCCATTTGGAATGTCTGACGGAGAAAATTATTCTGGCTTTTAACAACTTATTTAGCTCGGTTTTTATCTGATTTTCTAAATTGGGGTGGATCTTTCTTCGTTTCTGTTGGACGGGTTTTTCGTTGTCAATCATAGGAATAGTGTGTTGAATGATAGAAGTGTCGTACGTCTTCAGCTCATCGTAATTCCAGGCAAAGACATTTTTATATTGTCTCAAAAGACGAATATACGCTAGTTTTTCTTCAGGGGCTAAGCCGATGCCTAGATTAATGTTTTGTGGTTTATCGTCGGTTCCTAGGTTTACTAATTTGTAGTTCAGAGTTGAACTGTAGAGCTTTGAATTGGTAGACCTTTTAAACCGATTTTTTAAATCGTATAGGTCTTCTAACTTAACCACCGATTTAGGTATAGCATTATCAATGCCATTTTGTTGTATTAGTCGATCATGATGGTCTTCGTCAATCATCTGATTGGAGTAGGATCCTTCGGAAGTGAGGAAATTTACAATATCAGGATCGTCGTTGAATACTCTCCAATTTGTAATGTTGTCAGGGATGGATGGTCTAAAGATTAATTCTATTGAGAATCTATCTGGACTAAACTCTTCGGAGGGAATAAGCCTAGAGGCTACATTAGCCAAAAGGTCTGCGCTTGCGTTTTGGAGTCTCGGGATTGAAGAAATATTGAATGCTATGAAATGCTCAGTCAAATCTTGCACCAAAGATTGATAGTGTTTTAAATGACTTGATAGGCAATGAATAGTGTTACGTACCTGTTTGACAACAATCTCAGAGTCTCCGAAGACTTGAAGATACTTGACGTTCAACCCAATTGCTTTGTATAGGCCTTGCACCAAGGCCTCATATTCTGCTGTGTTGTTTGTGCAATCGAATTCGAGTCTGCACGTAAGCATGGTCTTATTTCCTTCTGGACTAATCAGAACGCATCCTGCTCCTGCTCCTTCGTTAGATTTAGAGCCATCAAAATATAATTTCCAAAACAAAGATGTATTTACAGGTTTATCTACAAAATTAACACACTTTGAATTATCAGTTTGGGAAAAAATTTCGACTTGGGACAAAACTGAATTTTCTAAGTAGGGTGATGTATGAGCATTGAAATTGCTGAGAAAAGAATCTACTGAGTAATTGCCTATGATACTGCTGTTATACGTTATTGCTTCATTTTCTCCCTCCAATTCCGTTACAATGTACTTCTGGTGTAACTATCGTTCAACCTTTATTTGATTCGGTTTACCATTATAGGGTAACCACATGTGTGACCAGTCGGTTGAAAAGTATCCATGGAGTTTTTCAGACCAATCCCTGCTAAGAATCAAGCCATAGAATTGTGGGATATCAGCCACTAGAATGTCAATAACCTGACATACCTTTGGGTTGGATGACAATCTTATGGTTACTTGATTAAGTTCACCAATAACTTCGACTTGATATCGATCAAGATGAACTATGCGCACTGCGGATTTTTGTGGTTGAACATTTAACTTGGCACATATTGATCTGGGTAAAATATTCGTTGAAGCACCAAAATCTACCAAACAATTGTGCACATTTTTATTGAAAATTTCATAAGTGAGAAGGAAAGGGGGAGTGTGAGACCTTGATCTTCCTCCAATCAAGGCGATGTCATTAGGATCAATCTTATTAATCGTGTTGGTTGGAGGTTTTCCCATGTTGTGGGAAGCTACAGCTGTAGGCAAAGATGTAATAGGCACGGCATGTAATTCTTTCATCATTATCTTCTGTTGATGTTTTAATTTGCTCAATTCGTAAAGGGTAATATTAGCCCTACTCTTTTCATGTCGTCAATAATTTTGTATTCCATTTCATCCGACACTATTAGTGTTTTTGATGGAGTTGTTTGATCTAATTGGATCGGGCTAGGTTGAGTCGCTTTAGTGGGCGTTTTTTTTGTTGCGACTTTATCTTTTGCTGTAGAGCTTGTGCTCTTCTGCTTAGGGGTAGTTTGGGGAGGATCAAGTTGATTTTTGCTTCGTGTGCTAACCGGAAATGCTTCTTGATCTTCTTCTTGTGGGAGGATGAAATCCCACATTCCTTGTAATTCCACAACTTCTTCGTCATCAGTCTGCCCTTCAGTGGTATTCTCTTCTTCTTCCTCTTCTTCGGATTCGACATTTGAAATAGCGTTGGGTGGTTTCACATCCATCGAAGGACCTCTTTTAAAAGCTCTGTAGGGCTTTTTCGAAGAAGTTTCTGCTACTTGTTTTTTTATGTCAATCATCTCATTGGACATGGTCTTTAATACTTTTTACAATCCTTCCAAATCGAAAGGGTCTTTCGTTTGTTTCTTCTTGGAGTCTTCCTTCAAGGTGACTTTTTAGACTTGCGTTCCTCTATCACAGATCTCTTTTCTAGGGCTATTACGCGTTTCTCTACTGCTATCACCTCTGTCAAGTTTTCAACTAAGGTTGTTTTATTTGCCCTATCCACGAAGATTGCTAAGTTTGATGGTAAGGCCATAATATAACATTCACATCGTACTTCTTCGTTGGGTTGGGAAGCAGTGGGAATTTTGTTGAGGATCTTATTGAACCGTAAATTGAAATATTTGATGGGTTCTCTAGCCTCGGCTTTAAGATTGGATAGGTCATTGATTAACATTGCCGTTGATCTGTCATCACCAAACTTGGTAAGGAATTGAATTTGGAAAATGTCCCAACTTGTGATAGACCCGGAGGGTAATGAAAAGTACCATGACCCGACTATTCCTTGCATTGTATAGGGAAAAATCCGAACAACAACATCTTCGTTAGTAACTCCGTTGAGATTGACAGAAAGCATGAAATTGTTTATGTGTTCTTTAGCTAGCATGCCTGCTTCTAGATTGAATTTGGGTAGCCATTTCTCAGGATGGGCCGGTATTTGACTCAAGGGTGGAGGCATTAAGACTGCCCCAGGATTATTCCATGGAGACTGGGCCATCGTTGAGTTGCTAGTGAATGAAAGTGCAGAAGATGATCCCTATGGCTGGGAGGATGAGTACACTATGATCGTAGGTGATTGAAGAGGGGTTATGGGAGTTCTAGTAAGCGGATGGATGATGGTTTGGGATGAAGATGTGGGTGGCTGACTTCGCGGTGAGGGAGTTGAAATGGACGACGTAGATGAAAGAGTCTCACTGTCAGACTCTTGTGGTGTTTTCCTCGCCTTTTCCTGGTGGGGAGAGGCAATTAAGTTGGCTGGATGCCAAACTGTTCACTCTTTAATCTGGTCAGGGGATGAGCAGGATTGTACTGCGAAGTCACGCTGCTTTGAGATTTATCAGACCTCTGAGTAGAAATGGAAAATCCCTGGAGTTTGTGAATCATATTTTGAACTTCAGGGGGTTCAATGGTAGATTGGTCTGAAATATTAGGGTGCATAGCAGTGGTTAATACTCAAGCGACTTCTGACTCTGGATTTAAACGTACTGGGGAAGTCGGGGGAGTTGATGAGGGCGATTTACTCTCAGAATGGTATTTAGATTTTGATTTAGGTGCCATTCATAGTTCGGGCCCTCCTTCTAGCGCCAGATATGTTGAAGCCCCGAAAACCGGGTCGACAACAAGGGGATACCCACCTGGTCCGGACCTTGGTTGGCATCTCCTTATCCGTTTGGTATAGCGGGTCCAATTGGGGATAATGGGACCAGTTTACCAATCTAAGGGTGTGTGTGTGTCCAGAGTTGGATGTTGCTGATCTAAGAATACTTAAAACTAATCTAATTCAAACTTTTAAACTAAGTCTATGCTATTGTAATCTAATGAAAAACAGCACATCTAATCGATGCTAACCCGGGTGTATTTCTTCTATTATGTGATCTAAAAAGATTTCAAACAATAACTGGTAATAAAGATCATTCAACTATCATAAGAATAGAAATCAATTAAGATGAACTACTTTGCATAAAAAGTTAGGCAAAACAGTTGTGAACAGCATATCGCATAATAAGTTATTCATATATCAGACATAAATAAATGGCTCCACCGTACAAAAGTGCCAAATGGTAACTCACACATTCATGAAATAACATATAAACAACTAAAACTGTATATCACTTTAAGAATATAAGCAGAAATGGTCAAGAGATAAAAGTACCATTTATGACTGATCCTACTCATAAGCTTCAAGCAACAATGATTTATCTCTCCTTGCTCTAACATCTACTAAGAGTACAGAAGTGCAACATCAGTAGCAGATATCAAATGCAAACATTAATAAACCTTGATCCATCCATTCATCAAAGACCCCCTCCGAGGGTTCAAAAGTGCATGTTCTGAGGACAAGTTTTTTGACAAATTTCTGGACCCTTCTCCAAATGCATGAGAAGGGTTTAAATACTGCTAACTAATTAAATTAATTACATAAATTTAGGATACGGTTTAAATGACCGCCCTTCTTCTAAAGCAAAACTATTTCTAAAAATTGAATCTAATTCCTAACTATTTCTGCATTTTCTCCTTAAATGTTGCGAGCATTCAACATTCGCCTGGGAAGAGTCTGTTGGTTGCCTTCTGCTTTTGTTTGAGTTATGCAAACAGAAATGGCAAGCGCTGGAACCACTTTTTAGTACACTAGAAGATATTTTTGAGAATTATCTTCTGGTTGGGAAAATTTACTGTGTATATACTTGGCAACAACCCAAATTTCCCTCAAACTGCTTCTGCTTTTGCTATTTCATTTTCCGGAATTGCGAATGACTAAGCAAGTTAGGGACTTTGCTTTCTAAAAAAATTTCTTAGCGATGCGCAATTAGCGCTAGGAGCTAACCGCGCATCAAAACTACCTCTATTCTTTGATCCGGCTTTTTTGGTGTGTTTTCCTTTTTTAGCGCCTTTTTCCTTACCGGGTAGAAGTTTCAGGATTTTTTGTAAACATGTTGCTTTTGTGAGCTTTCTGACCCTGAATGTTGAATCACCTATCGACCTCAGCATTTGTTGAGTGATACTCTGGAATATGTGGTTCTATTGCATGCGACATCTGTTCATGAAGGCATCTCTTCTCTATTCTCCGAGCATTGATGCTTTCCCCTTTTCCTTAGATATTTCCTGCTCATTGCTTCATATTGTTTCTTGTTTTTCATTCCTGCAGTTCACGCAAAGGAAAAGAGTAATGATAATAAATACTGATACAAAAGCTCTAACCTCTATGAATGTATAAAATCATGACACCCATCGTGAACTGACTCTTCGAAAAACACAAAACTGTCCTTCACTGACACTTTGGCATATGTTCATTAATTTCCTTTAAGGCGCGCGCCTAATTTTGGTTTATAGATAGCTTTTTTTTGAATGTTGAGCCGAGGAAATTTGCGATGGGCGATAGCAGCATCGCGTCATCGCATTACCTAGATGTGTCATCGCAAATTTTTTCAAATCGGATTATCACAGATCGCAGATCGCGTTTATCGCAGATCGCAGATATCGCAAGATCGCGTTTATCGCAGATCGTGTGAATCATTAAATCATTGTGTGCTGCTTATGCGATATTGCGATATGCGACGTCGCACATCGGCCGTCGGAGATTTCTTAAGATTTTCATTTAAGAGCGCTTCTTAATGTGTGCGATGCGATGAATTTCGCGTCGCTTCTTCGCAGTTTTTATTATGCTCATAAGGGGTTGTTTTATCTTCTCCACGCGATGCGACATAATTTCAAGGAGTAGAATACAAAAAGTTTTATAAAAAAAAAAATGAATTTTTTATTAAGGGTCCCCATTTGCTTAGTGTTATTGCTAATACTAAACAAAGAGGGGGGTTGTTGGTGGCGACAACACATTGACATGGAGGATTTCCTAGATTGACCATTGAATTGCCTAGCCTTGCCATTTCCTAGACAACCATGGTCTTCTGGGTTCATTTCTTTGTTTTTTTCTAATTGTTCTCATGTTTCTTTTAGCTTGGGTTGAGTTACTAGTTCTGGGTTCCATAATCAGATAAACATTTTGGAAGCCCTGTAACAGCTTGGGTTGAGTTACTAGTCCTAGAATCCTTCATTTGAAAAACGCTCTGGAAGCCCTTGGTGGGTTGAGTTACTAGTTCTAGAAGCCCTATTTGGACAAACACTCTAGAAGCACAGAGGCAGTTGTGGGTTGAGTTACTAGTCTTGGAAGCCTTGGTTGGAACAAACACTTTGGAGCCCTGGAAGGCTTGGGTAGAGACCAATCTGGTGATAGTTTTGTGATGTCCAACTGTAATGTGGAATCATTGTTTTATGGGTTGAGGTGGTTTGGCCTCTGGAAGCTCTTGATGGTTTTGATTGATGTGTTTTATGATATTCAATATTCATGCTTGGAATATGGCATGAGGGTGACTGGATGAAGAGAGATTTGGTTCAACCATGTCTACGGTCAGGTGATTCATGGAAGTCTCGAACCTAGTTGGCCTTTGCATCATTAATATGACGTTATTTCTCCTTGTTAATTCATGAGTATTATACTAGTTTATATGTGGATTAGATGGTCGTTGTTTCCTTGGTATTTATGTTGCTATTATTTTGGTTATGAACATGTATTATGACAGTGGCTATGTATGGATCTCATCACGTTTTTACTTGTAAATGAATGAACCATGTATCTATGGCCTAATGGATGAAATTATAGCTAATGTGTTGAGACATCAATGCTTCTTAGAAATTATCAGATGAGTATCAGACCCCTATGCTCAGATATGTTGTTTAAACTTGTAGGTTACATAATTGTGATATGTTTGATAAAATTCTTGTCATGGCTAGTAGGGTTCCATTCAAGTCCTTATTCAAGTAATTGCATTTGTATCCTTAGTCTGTTGTTATATTTTAGTTATGAAAGTGTCATTGACGGTTGGGTAGTGACTTGGGCTATTGGCCTGAAAAAGTGGCACACATCCCGGAGTCACAGGCACATGTTTAAGGAGAAGAGTCCCCAGACTCAGACATACCCATGTTGTGGGAGTGTATGGAGCCTCCTCGATGCATGCTTGTCCATGTCAAGGGAGCGTACAAGGGTTTAATGGTATAAAAACTTAGTGGGACCCAGTGGTTGGTTACTTGAGTTGCTGGGATGGATCCTGGGAGTTTTGTTGCTGATGTGGAAGGTTTGTATGGTGTGTTTCTGTCGATTCCACTTCCTTAAGTGACACATAGGGAGTCAAATCATATCATAGTAACTTCTCGTCACATGTTAACCCTGATTGGCCGATTACTTGGGTATATGTGGGAGGAGGGTGTTACAAAGCAATATTAGAGCATGGTTCACCCCTCAGACTGGATGGGTTGTGTGTTGGTCATACATTCATGTCAGTTGCATATGTGTTTCTTATGTTGTAATATCATGTGCCTATTGTATTTGCATGGTGTCAGTCATGGTTGTAGTGATGTCGCCATGTGAAAGAGGATGTTTTTTGTTGTGAAGTGTCATCATGAGTGTATGATTGGTTATGCATTACTATGTGTGTCAGTGCTTACATGTGGTCAAGTGTAAAGTGATGTGGTGGTTGTTGTCATGCATGAGGTCATGGTATGTGTAGTTGATATGGTCATGCATTGATGTATGGACTCTATCTAGAATGATGGTTATATGGTTATATGCCTATGTGTTATGTTTCTATATGCTGTCATGATTATGTTATACATGTATTATGCTAATTTTTTGATCTTGCAGATGAGGTATCCTCCTTGAATTATGCTAAGGTGCATTGGTTTATTGTGATTTGGTTTAGCTGACATCATATACCTTGCAGGAATAATACCACAGATGACTAGCAATATGGTAGACTATAGTTCTTGAGACTCTCCTTATGGATCATATGAGCACCATGGTGTTGGGAACTCTTCTGATTTGGTAGATACATTGAGAATCTTAAAGGTAGAAATAAGGAGTTGTAAGGCAGAAAATGATAGAATCATATAGGCACAAGAGAAACAAGAAGAGGTAAATGAAGTCATGCTTCAGGTTTGTCATAATTGCAACGACAAGGACCACTTTGGATCAACCATCGGTAGGAGGAAATAAATAATGGGGCTTATTGCAGTAGGTCTCATGGTGAGTACAGGTCAGATAGATATGTCATGATTAGATATGGCAGGTTCTTGGACACTCCAGATAGGAGAGGTACTATTCTAGTTCTAGTTCTGACAGGCATTATGATCAACATCGTTATCATCCTTATAGGAGGAGTGACATGGGATATTTATCAGAGAAGTTTAAGGAATCAAAGCCACCTACATTTGATGGAGAGATGAAGAAATCACAAGATGCAGAGGCATGGTTGCTTGGTATGAGGAAGTTCTTCAGGTTTCATGATTATTTAGAGAACATGAAGGAAAAAATAGCTACATTCAATCTCAAAGGTAAAGAAGATATTTGGTGGGAAGATGTGAAGAATGTCAGAGGTATTCATGAGGACTTGACTTGGAATGAGTTCGAGAGACTAGTCAAGAAGAAGTATCTATATGAGAGATACTTTGATGACAGTGAAAAATAATTCTATGAGCTAAAGATGGGATTGATGGCAGATGAGGAGTACACTAGTAGGTTCTTAGAGCTACTGAGGTATGTGCCTTACCTCAAGGAGGATAAGGCCAAGATTCAAAGATTCATTAGTGGATTACCGATTGCATTCAAGGACGCGATTGAGTTCGATGAGCCTAGATCATTGCAGGAGGCCATCAGAAAGCTAAAGCATTGCTATGAGCCGATCTGGAAAGGTAATGCAAAGAAAAAAGAAAATGGGACAAGAAGAGAAATACCTTAGGATATAGGTAATAAAGAGAATGTAGCGCGATCTAAGAAGTTCAATGCATGTAACAAAGGAGAGGGACTTTGATCTAAGGAGTAGAACAAGGATGTGGGTTGGAAGCCTATAGAGTGTTGGACTTGTGGCAAAGATCATCACAGGGGACATTTACACAACATCAGGGTGGTAGACCAAATATCTACGATGCTCAGGAGGCATAGATAGTGGGAGATATTGGGAAAAGTATTCCTAGGATCTATGAAGTGCTAGATAATAGACAGGAAGACCATCATGCATCTATCATTGATATGGATGGTAATATTTTTGATCAAGTTGTTTCTATTTTGATTGACCCTAGATCTAATTATAGTTATGTTAATCCTAACTTGGTGGAAAATTGTGGTTTGAATAAAGAAGTGCATGCATATTCTTGGCTAGTGTAGTTGGCTACAGGTACAAAGAAGTGAGTTTATCATTAGATAAGAGATTGTGCATTTGATTTGAATGGTATTCCTACCTCAACACATTTGAATGTATTACCATTTAGATCATACAATATGTTTTGGGGATGGATTGGTTGTACCTTCATAGAACTAAGGTGGATTGTTATGACATATCTATTGAGTGATTTGATGACAATGGAGAACAAAGAGCCTTATGGGGTAAGAACAAAGCAACATCGATTATAATGGTGACAACTATGCAAGCCAAGCGTAGTTGCAGGAAAGGTTGTGTGTTATTTGTAGTACACATTTCTAGTGACAAAGGTAAGGAAGTTGAGGATGCAGATGTTTTAAGCAGGTATTGAGTTCTACAATTGTTTCAGGATGTATTTCCTGTAGATATTTTAGAGTTGCCACCTCACAGAGAAGTAGACTTTTCTATTGAGTTGGTACAAGGGGCATAACCAGCATCTAAGAAACCCTATAGGGTGAGCACTCCAGAGTTTGTAGAGTTGAAGCTGCAGTTGAGGAAAAATGATGGACAAGGGATACATTAGGCCAAGTGTATCACCATGGGGCACATTGGTACTATTTGTGAAGAAGAAGGATGTTACTCTCAGGTTGTGCATTTATTTCAAGTAGTTGAACAAAGTGACCATCAAGAAAAGGTAACTATTACCAAGGATTGATGACTTGTTCAATTAGTTAAATGTAGCAGCATTGTTCTCGTAGATTGGTCTGAGATTTGGATATAATCAAGTTCACATTAAAGAAGAGGACATATATAAGACAAATTTCCGGACCAGGTATGGGAATTATGAGTTTGTTGCAGTTCCATTTGGTATAACTAATTCTCCAGGTACCTTTATGTTCATCATGAATAGTGTATTGTGTTTGTATTTGGACAAGTTTGTTATTGTGTTCATTGATGATATATTGGTATATTCTAAAAATGAAGAAGAGCATGTCGAGCACTTAACAGAAGTGTTGAGATTGTTGAGAGAGAATCAATTGCATTCTAAGCTCAACAAGTGTAGTTTCTTTCAGACCGAGTTACACTACTTGGGACATGTGGTTTCCAAAGGTGGTATAGCAGTGGACCCAGAAAAGGTAAGGGCTATCATGGAGTGGACAATTTTCCCAGAAATGTGGATGAGGTGAGATATTTCATGGGGTTAGTGTGTTTTTACACGAGGTTCATCAGGAACTTCTCACAGTGAACTAAAGAAGGTGACCTTGAGAGATTTTCATGCGAAACCATATTTAGGTCACCTAGGATATCAGAAGACATTGACATCAATGAAGATATTTTATCATTGGTCGAATTTGAAGAGAGACATAGCAGAGTTTTTGGCTAGGTTCTTGGATTATCAGCAGGTGAAGGTAGAGTGTAAGAATCTAGGTGGACTACTATAGCCAATTATGATTCCAGAGTAGAAATGGGAGATCATTTCTGTGGACTTTATCACAGGTTTTCCGAGGACATTGAGACAACATGATTCCATCATGGTAGTGGTGGACAAGTTAACAATGGTAGCACACTTCATTCTCATCAGGGATGTGGTCAAACTGGATAGAGTTCCAAAGAAGATTGTGTTAAACAGGGATGCGAAGTTAACTTCCAAGTTTTTGAAGGATTTATTTGTAGGTCTGGGCATAGATTTGGCCTTCAGTACAACTTATCATCAACAGATAGATGGAAAGACAGAGAGGGTCAATAGGATATTGGAGTACATGTTAAGGATGTATGTGATGCATCAATAATGGAAGTGGGAAGAGTACCTTCCACTGGTAGAGTTCGCTTACAAAAATGGGTAACAGGAGTCATTAAGGATGAGTCTATTCGAGGCATAGTATGGGTGGAGTTTTAATACTCCCATCAGTTGGAGTGATTGAGTTCACAGGGTGTTTATTGGACCGGACATGTTGGCAGACATGGAGGGGGAAACGCGAGTAATCAAGAAGAATTTGAAAGCAGCATAGGATAAACAGAAGAGTTATGCAGATCAAAATAGGTTGTTCAAGGAGTTCCAGGTTGGGCAATAAGTGTACTTGTGCATCAAACTAAAGAAGAGCTCATTGCGGATTGGATCATGTGCCAAGTTGGCACCCTAGTTTTGTGGGCCTTTCAGGATTGAGTGGTTTGGGCTAGTAGCCTATCGACTTGCACTGCCTCTGACAATGAAAGTCCATGATGTTTTACATGTGTCATTTCTTAAGAAGTATTTTAAATATGTTGATCATGTGATTGAATGGTATGTATTGTAGGTGAAGCCAAAGGAGAATTCCAGCTGGAACCACAATATGTTTTACAGAGAAAGATCCTCATGCTCCAAAACCGAGCAATTGGCAGGTTAAAGTGCAATGGAAGCACTTTGGGCTTGATGAAGCTACATGGGAGATGGTGGATCAAATGCGGACTATGTATCCTTTCTTATTCTCAAGTTGAGCGGATATTTTGGTATATGTTTTTGGTACATGTTTTGGTGATGTTTGGTATATGAACATATGTATATGGATGTAAATACTACCAGAAGTTATGTTATAAATATCCAATAAGCGGTATGGGTGTCATGTAATTATGATGTTATACTTCTTATATGGTGTCATGTTGGTTTTCTTCTCAGCAGGATGATCATTGTAAATACTGTAATGAGCTAAGTTATAAAGCTCCATGGGAAATATTTTTTTCTTACAAAAGCCTTGTTGGTTGTGGGTGTTGTTGAACACCGAAGACGATGTTCCCTCGAGGGGAGGGTTCTATAACAACCCTAGTGAAAATTCTATGTAATAAAAGTTAATAAAGGAAAAATAATAACCACGGTTTGATGGGATATTTATTCCAAGCTAAATGATGGGAAAAAGCATAGTGACGGGGATCACTGGTGGTTGACTAATTGCTAAGGAAATTGGCAAAGGAAATGAGAAAGGCTTTGGAAAGGAAAAATGGAATTTTGGTACATATATTTTTGAAAATAATGGAAATTAGGAGAAAATGAAGAAAATAGAGGCCTCATTAATAAAAAAGGATTCAGAGAATCAGTACATAGGCTTTTGTCAGTTTAGTTTTGGAGCTCTCTCTCTATTCTCTCTCTCTCTCTCATACTCTTGGACACTTAGAGTTTTCTTGGAGAAATCTTGGAGGAGTGTGGCATACTTGGAGTTTTGGAGCAAGAAAGAAAATGAAGAGAAAGAAAGTGCAAGAGGACATTGGGATCACTAGCTACAATAGGTTTCTCTTATAGGTATCAAGTTGCATGTATGATTTACTCACAAGTTTTGGCATGCATGGAATATGCATGTGGTTTATTGGTCATGATCTATTATTGCCATGGAGGATTTCCTAGATTGACAGTGGATTTGCCTAGATTTTCCATTACCTGGTTAACCATGGTGTTGTGGGTTCATTTCTTTACTTTTTATGGTTGGTTCTCATGTTTCCTTTGGCTTGGGTTGAGTTACTAGATCCTGGAAGCCCTGGTTAGACAAATGTTCTGGAAGCCTTGTAAAAACCTGGGTTGAGTTACTATTCCTTGAAGCCTTGGTTGGACAAACACTCTGGAAGGCCTTGGTGGGTTCAGCTACTAGTCTTAGAAGCCCTGGTTGGACAAACGCTCTGGAAGCCTGACGATAGTTATGGGTTGAGTTACTAGTCCTAGAAGCCTTGGTTGGAACAAATGCTTTGGAGGCCTGGAAAGCTTGGGTAGAGACCAATCTAGTGATAGTTTTGTTATGTCCAACCATGAGGTGGAATCATTGTTTCATGGTTTGAGGTGGTTTGGCCTTTGGAAACCCTAAATGGTTTTGATTGATGTGTTTTATGAGATCCCACATTCATGCTTGGAATATGGCACGGGGGTGATTGGATGAAGAGAGATTTGGTTCAACCATTTCTATGCTCGAGTGGTTCGTGGAAGTCCCAAACCTCGTTCACCTTTGCATCATTAATATGAGGTTATTTCTCCTTATTAATTCATGAGGATTATACTAGTTTATATGTGGATTAGATGGTTATTATTTCCTTGGTATTTTTGTTGCTATTATGCTAGTTATGAACATGTATTATGATAGTGGCTATGTATGGCTCTCATCATGTTTTTACTTGTAAATGAATGAACAATATATCTATGGCCTAACGAATGAAACCGCAGCTAATGTTTTGAGGCATCAATGCTTCTTAGAGATTCTCAAATTCATATGAGAGCCCTATGTTCATATCTGTTATTTAAACTTGTATATTACATAATTGTGATATGTTTGATGAAATGTCTGTCATGGATTAAAGGGGTCCAGTCAAGTCCTTCTTCAAGTAATCTCATTTGTATCCTTATTTTGTTGTTACCTTTTATTTCTAAGAGTGTCATTGAGTTATGGGTAGTAACCTAGGCTCTAGGCCTGAAAACATTGAACAAATCCAAAAGTCGCAAGTACAGGTCCCTAGACACATGCATACCCATGTTGTGGGAGCGTCTAGAGCCTCCTGGACGCATGCTTGTCCATATCAGGGAGTGTTGAGGGGTTTAATAGTCTAAAAATGCAGTGGGCCTAGGGGCTAGTTACTTGAATGGTTTGGATGGATGTTGGGAGTTGTGATGTTGATGTGGAAGGTCTATATGGTGTGTTTCCATTGATTCCACTTCCTTAACCGACACATAGGGAGTTGAATCATGTCATGGTAACTTCTTGTCACATGTTTACCTCGGTTGGCTAGTTACTTGAGTAAATGTGGGAGGAGGGGGTTACATTCCTTCGGTTCAACAACCTCAGTCAATAAAGTATCTCACTCATGAAATTTAGGCTGAATAACTATTGGGAGTGGATCCCACAAGGGAAGTTTTGGGGCTAAAAGCCCATGTTTAAGTCAAATTTTTGTAATATTATTGTAAATACTCCACATTTTGTGGTCGCGAAGCACGAATGTGTTATGTGTCACAAAGGGTAGTTTGTCCTTAGTTTTGTAAAGTAAAGTCGGTTGTAAGAGATCTACCCATGGTCAGTGGAACATGGGATTGTATAAAAAGAGCTAAGATCTAAGTAGTTAGGAAAAATCGAACATGTAAGAGAGTCATAGTTTTAGAGAAAGAAGTCTAAGTCTTGGGTTGTAGCATAGGTAGAGGCTCTGCAGCTGAGTGTGCAGAGGCCTAGGGTAGAAGTCCGCAGCTGAGTACGCGGACCCCTGCAACTATGTGCACAGGGCTGACAGAGGTTGTAACCACTTAGAAGATATTAATAAAGAGAGATATTCTACAATTTCTGTGTCTTTGTTTTGTTGATGCATATTGATATGTTATGTATGAATTTTCTTTATTATGCTTATATGGTGTGTGAATGAATGCAATTACATTGAATAACTGAACGCATATACGAATATCTGTTTACGTAGGGATAACCATAATTGTTTGAAAATATAAGTAAGTCACTTAGGGTAATTGAGGAATCTGCACGGTGCGCTGGCATAATAGCACGAAAGTACCTGAGCCCTAGGTTAGGGCTGCGTGAAGGTCGATCTTATACTTTCATGAAGGTATTGAAAGCCGGAATAGAGAGTTTGTCTTACAAGCCCTAGAACGGGACCACCTACATGAAGGCAGGGATAGAAGAAATCAAATGACATCACAACCATCTCAGGGTACGGAAACTTGGTTCCAGCAGCATCCCCCATACTGCTTCGGGTGAGACCTCGGTCTGCACTCCATGGGTTGATGCCAAAAGGGCTAGTAGTGTAGGGATTTGTTTGGCTCATTAACGTTGAACCTAGGTCAGCTCCCCTCAAGCCAACAAATGGTTCCGTTGTTGGGACTGGAATCTGCATAAGAGATGTGTGATGTCATATCACTGGAATCCAACTAAGAAGGAGATTGGAGATTGGTTGGATAGAAAAATCCAAAAATACGTGACTAACAAAAGAACAGTGGTTGGACAGATACCTATATACAGATATTCACCAAATATTTTTCTGCTTCTTCCCTATTGAGCTATACTAGTGGATCGTGAAGCTAGCAGATAGCCAAGGAAGGTGGAAACTTGACGGTCCTATTGTGTGGACCCTGGAGCTAGTGCGAAGGTTGGAAGCATTGGAGGATAAGATCACCCACGCTATCAATCATTGGCTCGATCACGTCATAGGGGGATTTGTGACTGAATTCACGATCGACACCTCAGTCAGATATATCGAGGTGGAGTGACGCTTTTTCAAAGGACCATGAGGTAAGTACATAAAATCTTTGAATACTTGGATTAAAATGTTGTTGTGCGAAAAATGAGTTGTGCAACTAACTTGATGTTTGGGACTACGCAAAGTGGAAAAACTTACAGGAACGAAGGACAACAGGGTCTGAAGTATAGTCCATTGATTTCACCTCCACGAGGTGACAAGGAAGGGATAGTGAAGGTTTCACCGCGAATTGCTATTCACTTAATAAGCCAAGGATTCCCGCGAATACCACCATACACACACCTCCAACTTCACCACCCTCACCTCCAACTTCACCCGTACCACCTCCACCTCCACCACAGTTCAATATGGAAAATACAGTGAAGTTACCTTTGTTCAAAGGCTTGGGAAATGAGGGCCTAGACCAATTCTAGTTCGTTGTGAGATTTGTGTGGGAAGCTCAAGGTGTTATAGATGATCATATAAAGAAGGCGACACTGGTTAGTGCTCTGCAAGATCGTGCGCTAACCTGGTATATTAAGTACTTTAACGATAACACGAATGCTGGAGTAGTAGACATCTAGGCAACATTAAATAGGGAGTTTAGTAGGCCTAAATCTGAGGCGCAGCCGATTTTGGGATTCAAAGAGATCGTGATGCAACCAGGCGAGATGCCTTGGGAACTAGACCAGAGACTGAAATGTACAATCTATGAAGCCAACATGAATTTGACAGATGAACATCATAGCGAGTGGTTTGTGGCTTCACTACTACCACACTTAAGGAGTGCGCTCTTGCAGTAGAAGATAATAACTCAGGTAGAGGCCTTGGAGATTGCCATGAGACTACATAAGACTGTGATGCAAGATCTTAATCTAGGAGTTCAGCAAATCCATGCACAGTCGAAGAATCTATGCCTTGAGATGCAAAGTCTGAAGCAAGATAGAACGGTTCAGTCAGAGGTACGAGAGGAGGTATGGTGCTTAAAATGCGAGAGCCATGGTCATGACAAAGACCATTGCCCGGTCTTTGTAAATTACATTGCAGGAGGAGGATTGATGCCTTTAAGGCCAAAAGCTCAAGCAGGACCTAGCGTGAAGCCTGCATTATGGTGTGCTATCTATCAGGTAGCCCGAAAACATGCCACAGATAACTGTCACTTGCTACAGAAGTATGTACAAGCACAACAACAACTATTCTACAACTTTTGTAGGTCGGTAGGACATGATGAGAGTACTTGTAGGAGCTATGAACTTATGATGGATGGAACTCTTGCCTATAGGGTTCAGGCCGAAACCCGACCCCTTGACCATAATACGAGAATAGCGTGGACAAGATTTCAGGGGCGCAGAAGAGGCCGAGGCAGAGGAGGACCTAGTAGAGGTCGAGGACGGTTGATTTGCTACAACTGTGGAGGACCAAGACACTATGCTCATGATTTCACTAATCCAATGCATCCCTCGTGCAATTATTGCACACTTTTTGATCATGAAACAGAATACTGTTCTACGTTGATAGCTAGGATATGCGACAAAGGGGCGTTATCACCTCCGCTGACTCAGAACCCACAAATTATGAGGTCTGAGGCATGCGAAGAAGATCCAAACATAAATATAGTGCTTAGAAGTGGAAACGCGATGGGAGATGACAAAGGGATGCAGCCAGAAGACAATGTGTGGGTCCACAAAGCTCCGGTGAAGGAGGTTGAGTTCAATTTGGAGTGCACATGTGAAACCTTCATGGAAGCTAAGAAGAGCTTCGCTGAGGCCTCCACCTTAGGAAACAAGGATAAGCCTGAGCAGGAGATGGACCCTTCTATGCTCAAAACTTTCTCGAAACCTGTATGAAGTTGCTGTGCAATAGTAAGGTTGTGAAAGGATTATAGGAACTCATCAATAGATGCACTAGAATCGCACTAGGTGGGCCACACGTAGTACAAAAGATTGGCAAGCATAAAACAAGGACGAGACAGGAGATGAGACTCACTACGCAGATATGAGAATATGAAATGGATCAGGTCATTTTGGACTTGGGGTCAGATGCGAATGTCCTACCAAAATAGACTTGGGAGCGAATGGGGAGACCTGCACTGCAATGGTCTCCGATTCAGCTAAGAATGGAAAATCAACAGAAAATCATCCCCATGGGGTGGCTGCAGGGGGACCGTGGATATTGAGGGAGCAAGCGTGCTGGCTGACTTTGAAGTAATAGAGATAGTGGATGACAAAAATCCCTATCCTACGCTCCTGGGAATTGACTGGGCTACTAATATGAATGGGGTAATCAATATGAAGAAGCGAAAGATGATCTTTGAGAAGAAATCATTGCGCGTAATAGTACCCCTCGATCCTGCTGAAGGATCGCACTATACTGAACCTATCCGCGATTATGAGAGTGATGACGAACTAGACTATATCTATAAGATAACAGCGTGAGAAAAAGATTGGGTGAATCCCATTATGGATGGATGGATTAAATGGGATTGCAAGAGTTCTTGCACTTCGGACTCTAACGAAGAAATATAACGCTGGAAGAATCGGTTACATGAAGTAACTACGCTGAATTGCAACATGATGATCCAGTCGCTATGTTGTGCATCATCATAGGTAAGAAATCTTCCTACTTATGATGGTTTGAATGAGGTAGATATCTTTTTGGATGCATTTGAAAGGGAGGTACCAGAGAAGCAGCGCTTCCAGGCCTTGGACTGGGCACCACGCGTGACGCCCGCAAGATGGTGGGGTATGCACAAGGGAAGCTTTGATGATTGGCGTAAATGTAGGAGGATGATGAGAACACGATTTGGGAAGCCTAAGACATGACTGACAGACAAATCTGATGGGTAGAACGATCCGCACGTGCATTTGGCCAAATGGACCTAGGCTTATGGAGAAAAGCCCCAACCTGAGTGGGTGCACCTGTTCTGCCATACCCTGGATGTTATCCCAATGAATTGGTATATAGAAACAGAGCTCCACCATAGGATAGGCGAATGGGATGTCCTGCGCAAAGGATTCATGATGACATTCAGTTTTGAGCATGGGTTTGACAATATTGATGAAGCACTACAGGAGGTAAAAGCAGCAATCTTTAGGATACCACAGGATCCTTTAGACCTAATTCAACCTGAATGGGCTACTCAGTTGATTCATGCGCTAGAATGTTATAAATAACTGCTAAAGAAGAGGATGAGGATCCGCAAAAGATTAACATTCCAGAAACAGAAGGCCACCGCGTGGTTCAAGGACCACAGATTGAGAACCCTGACATAACCGTGCCATTGAAAACAAAAAAAGTGAACATTGGTACAGAGGTAGGAGCCAAATTCGTGAATATTGGAGACTAATGGGATGACAGGATTGTGGATAAGGTCGCTGAATTGCTCCACGAATACCAGGACCTATTCCCTACCAAGTTTATGGATCTAAAAGGAATAATCGAGGAACTAGGAATGATGAACATCACAATAAAGCCTAACACGAAACCAGTTAAGCAAAGGCCTTACCATCTCAATCCAAAATACAAGGATAAGGTCCGCTTAGAGCTAGACAAGATGCTAGCAGCAGGCATCATTGAGCCTATGGAAGAATCTGATTGGGTAAACCCAATGGTGGTGCAAGAGAAGAAGCAGAAGGATGAGATAAGGATATGTGTGGATCTTAGAAAACTGAATGATGCTTGTGTGAATGATCCTTTCCTGACTCTCTTCAGATGAAGTGTTAGACAATGTAGGCGACCAAAAGCATATTCCTTCTCTGTTGGGTTCTCTAGGTACCACCAAATCAAAATCGCACCAGAGGATAGGAGCAAGACAACCTTCGTGACTAAGTGGGGTTGTTTTCAATACACTATAATGCCATTTTCCTGGAGGTATATTTTGATGATTGGACTATATTTGGGCTGGCTAAGTGCCATGTAGCAAGCTTGCACCTGATGTTGGATACCTGTCAAAGATACCAAATTGTGCTCAATCTCAAGAAGTGTTTGTTTTGCATTCCTTTTGGGAACCTATTGGGGCATGTGTTTGCAAACAAGGACTGATGGTAGACCCCGCAAAGATCGCAGTGATATTGAACTTGGAAGTGCCAAGGAGTGTAAAGTAGTTGCACACTACTTTGGGACATACGGGATATTATAAAATGTTTATCAAAAGTTATGCCTAGATCACCACGCTTATGGAAAAATTGTTGAAGAAGAATGTCACATTCTGCTGGAACGATGACTGTAAGAAGAGGTTGGATATATTGAAAGAAAAGATGGTTACTGCCGATTCTAGTATTCCTAGACTGGAAGAAAATAGTTCCATGTACATGTTGACGTGTCATGTATAGCGTTGGGAGCAGTACTAACACAGGATGGCGGGAAGGTTTGGACCACCCTATTGGGTTCACAAGCCGTAGATTATCCAAAGCAGAAAAGAACTATTCTACAACTGAACGCGAGGGGCTAGCTATGGTGTATGCACTTCAGAAGTACCGGCTCTACTTGCTAGGAGGCCATTTCAAGATGTATATGGATCACTCCGCGCTGAAGTACCTGGTCAATAAGCCTGTGTTGGGGGGAAAATCTTTTGATGGCTCTTATTGTTCCAAAAGTATGATTTTGAAGTTGTCATGAAGCTTGGACAATTGAACGCGGGACCCGATCATCTGTCGTGCATCGGAACGGGGAGGAACCTACTAACTTGGACGAAGGATTGCTTGACACATAGCTATTTTCAGTGCATGTTGTGGAAGGTCACTTCGAGATATAATACACTTCCTAAAAACAGGAACTGTATAGGAAGGATACACTATCCAGTAAAAGAAGGAATTAGTGGTGCGCGCGGAAATTTCTCTGTCATTGTTGGGCATCTATACAAAATGGGAACTGATTAGATATTGCGATGGTATGTACCTGAGTTTGAAATAAGTAGCATCCTCACAGATGTTCATGGGGGTGACACAGGAGGACATTATGTAGGGAGAGCAACTGTGCAAAAGATTCTACGCGCAGGGTTGTGGTGGCCAACCTTTCATCAGGATTCTAAAGCATATTGCAAGGCATGTGATGTATGTCAAAGAACGGGATGGCCACCATGGAGGGATGAAATGCCTTCGAATCCACAAATGACATTGAAACCCTTGAAGAAGTAGGCGATCGATTTTTGTAGACCCATTTAGCCACAAGGAAGAATAGGAGCAAGATACATTATCACTGTGATAGAGTATTTGACTCGTTGGGCAGAAGCGTAGCCGGTGAAGGATTGCATAGGCACGATGGCCACAAAGTTCCTATTTGAGCATGTACTGATGCGATTTGGATGCTCGAAGGTCTTGATGAGTGATTGTGGTATGCACTTCCTGAATGAGACGATCAGCATGCTGATGGTGGAATTTTAGGTATATCACTAGAAGAGCACACCTTATCACCCACAGGCTAATGGAATAGTGGAGGCATTCAACAAAGTGCTTGAAAATGCGCTGACCAAGGTTTGCAATGCTCAGTGAAGTGATTGGACATACCTGTAGTATTGTGGGCTTATCGAACGACATGCAAGAATTTGATGGGACAAACCATTTTCAGGCTTGTCTATGGTGTGGAAGCCGTAATGCCTATGGAATACATCATGCCTAGTCTGCGCATAGTATTGCTCACAGGTATGACAGATCATGAAGCCCTAGAAGAGAGGCTCGCACAGCTAGATGAGCTCGAAGAAGAAATATTTTTGGCTAGATTTCACTAGCAGGTCCAAAAGTAGCACGAAAAGGCATGGCATGATCGACACATCAAGCTGCGCACATTTAAGATAAAGGATCTGGTTTTGTTGTATGATAGTAAGTTTGATCAATTTCTAGGAAAATTCAGGATGCACTGGTTAGGGCCTTACATTATTAAGGATATTACCGACGAAGGAGCGGTACAGGTGGTCAAGTTAAATGGAGAACCCCTCCCAGGAAATGTGAATGGCAGTCTCTTGAAGCCATACATCGGTGGTCTGGCCATGTGACTAAATAAAAGTGGCACAGTATTAGTGCTCCAGGCAGCTGAAAGGAGGTGCAGGACTATAAAATACACTGCCCGGGTGGGGGAGCTGCACGATGGGAAGATGGTGCGAAGCAAGGATGTGTCACTGGGTTTGCGGTAATGCAGAAGGAGCTTTTCTACTGAGGGAGAAATCATGCAGGTCAGCTGGAAAGTGATTGTTAAAGTCACTGTTCATGAAAAGATGGTAGAAGTGAGGCAAAATGGAGCGGGCGACCGTCATTTAATACAAAATTTATGGCTTAGATCCTTGAAAATATGCCATCAATCTGGCATTAATGAATCGATTATGGGGGGAACGGTCGGATTTGAATTCAAATTGCCCTATAAATTACAAGTGGCTGCCTAGCGAAAAACACTTAGCATTTTGAGTATTCAGTGGTTGAGCTCTCAAGCGCCTATGAATCATGAGAAATACGAGCTTTTGATAGTTTCTGGGGTATTTGTGACTTTGCCAGCGAACACATAGGAAATCTTGTGGAAGATCATGTTTGCGCCCCCATAAGTTATCAATACAGAGCAAGTAGTAGAGGAGCCAACATAAGGAATGGAGAGGGAGGCCGAAGTAGCTACCCCGAAAGTAGCTGAAGTATTGGTGGAGGTCCCTAAATCTCCAAGAACGCTGAGACTGAAGCCAACCCCAACCAAGGAGAATATGAAAGACAAGAAGGGAAAGCAGCCACCAATACCGGTGCGCACGTTGCCAAGACGAAACCCACCAAATCCCACTGCTGAGGAGAAAGGAAAGGCTATAAACCTAGAAGCAGAGGAGGAGGATATCAAAGACATCCCCATGGATGACGAGGATGTGGGAGTGGAAATAGAGGAGTTTGAAGCCTAGGGTGCAGACCTTATTACACGGTTTCCAGAGTATGTCCCTCCACACAAGCCTAAGTCCAAGGTCCCAAAGGACATTGATGAAAGTAAGACTCCCCTGCAAACCCCTCTACTACCAGATTAAATCACTTTTGACAGTCTGCGTTTGGCCTGGGTGCCCACATTGAAGCTCGAAGACTGGGACTTGGTAGATCACGAGAAGTCCCCACACCTGGTGACCGAATAGCTGATACACTGCATCATAGACACAAATACAGGGATGATTGTATTGGAGCCACAAAAGTGGCTCAGAGGAGTAGAGAAGGTAGGATTACTCAACCTGCTCTAGGTTCCGCACTATAACCGCACCCCGTGACAGTGTTGGTCATCAAGAAGCTGTTGTGCTTGCTGCATGATGGGTTTCTGTGGTTGGAGGAGTCAATACCCATCACCGATATGTTGATTCACTGCATAACGCGACTGTCATATACAGGGGAAAATCTTGCTATGATCTTTGGTGGAAAGGGTGGCAAGCAAGTGCTTGTAGAATCAATGAAGGAGAAGTTTAAACTGGTAAAGATGTTGCACGGGTATGCTATCTCCAACATCTATGACCCTGCTGTGAAGGTGGAAATTCAGATCCTTGCAGGGAAGGTGATGTGGAAGTGCCACACCAATGAGTTGTCGGCACTTGTCGTCGGGCTTGCACAGTAGTGTGCGGAAGAAGTCCAGTTTAACTAGTCAGACTACCTTTGCAGAGAGTTCCTGACGAACTGTCGTGAAGCGCAAGAGAAGAGCAAGACCTTCCACTACGCATGGCTCTTACTATAGATCATGCTCGTAGCATGGGAGTTACCAGAAGAGAGCTAATTCCCCTCGGTCGAGCCAAACTTTCCAAAAGTAGCGAAGTACACTTCACTATGGGTGACCAAGGATGCGAAGTGCATTCTAGACAACAAGATCTTCTGGATCTTTATGGAAATGAATATCAAGATGGCCATCAATCACAAACCATGATTGTCGCCCACGATATATGCTAACCTGCAGAGCTATGTTGAATTTAAAGTTGATTTCCATTGAATATCAACCAGTGCGCAAAAGGACCCTGTGCAGAAGTGGTACGATTTGTCGTACCTAGCCACAAATGATGCCATTGATGTAGTGTTGAATAAATGGCCGGCAGAGTGGCACACCACCACAGACTTGGCAGTGGGTAGAAGCAAGTCTGCCACATAAAAGGAGAAGGAAAAGGCCAAGCTGAAGATGGTGCAGCTGGTCGAAAAGAGGAAAAAGGAGGACGCTGAGAATACCCAGGCAGAACAGGCAAGAAAGGAGGCAAGAAAATAGACAGGTGATGCAGAGCGGGACTCTAACAAAGGCGTTTGGTCGCCTAAACCTGAGACTGAAGAAGAGGACACAGAGTAGCACGGCGCGGACCCTCAGGAAATGTTCACCACATTAAACGCCCGAGATAGCTGGAAAAGGGAGGGTCCAGAAAGAAGTCCAAGGTGACCAAGACCACATTGGACCCTATCACACAAACAGAGGGTGACTTATATGACATCGGTGACACAGTAAGAGATGTCACCGCGGAGGCCCTGTAGCAATTTGAAAAGTAGCAGTAGATCTTCCTAGGGGCCACCTAGACCTTGCTGCAAGAGTTCCAGAACTGCGCATCGCAAGCTAGTACGCTGTCCACCAGCTTGGCTATTGGAACATCAGAGGTTGTTGATATGTTGCGCATGAAGGTTTCCATTATGCTAATGTTACCGGATGGAGAAATGACAAAGGAAAATGAGGCTGACAAGCCCACTGTCAACGTCTTGAAGGGAGTGGGATTGAACCTAGCAGCACTGCTGCACGAAGCACCCCACCTCTTGTAGGATGGAGTCATTGCAGAGCTAAGGGCCCATTAGCACCGCACCCTCCAGGTGATCAGTGAACAAAAGATAAACAACGAGTAGATGGCCCTCCAAAGGAATGCTGCCATCACCGTCAAGGCCGAGGCGACCAACCAGAACAAGAAGATCATACATATCATGGAGGAGGCCTATAGAATGGTCCTGGAATTGGCCATTCAGGAGGAGGAGCTAGTCGAGGTCCACATCTGCAAATTGGCCACAGGGGTGTGCGACACTCAGATAGAGATGGCGTCGGTTTAGTTGGAGATGAACCTACAGATTACAGAACTCCAATTTAGGGCTTAGCCATCAACACCACCAGAGGTAAAGGAACAGTGGGCAACCGCTGTCACATAAGCATTTGCAGCAGTAGAGAGTGCAGTAGCAGACTGCACACAATTGTTCGAACAATCGTTTGAGGTCCTGACTGGCTTATAGGAGGACCTACACATCTAGAGGCTAGAAATGGAAGCACGCGAACTCCAACAACACTATGAAGAAGTTAAGGGCACAGTGCGAATAGTCGTGCTAACACAGAGGTTAGCCAAGCTACAGGAAGCCAAGCAACTGAAGGAACAGGTGGACACAACGCTACACAAGGAAGCAGTGTGGAAGGCGCGACTTAAGCCCTGGCTGGAGGTTGCTGACGCAGTCATAGGAAACATTAAAGGCAGGCTTGCGACCCTGCAAGCGACACAACAACAACTTCAGGCTGACCATGCAGGGGCAGTAACCGAGAAAACAGTCGAATATGTGAAGCAGGCAATAGCTCAGTGCACAGCCAAAGTTGTGGTCATCAGGGTCGAGTTGGATGGGATTCGCGCAAATATCTCCGCACCTAGAGTGACTCGAGGCGTGTCATGATGTTTGTGTTGGGGGCCTGTTGGGAGTGGGATCCCCCAAGGGAAGTTTTGGGGCTAAAAGCCAATGTTTAATTCAAATTCTTGTAATATTATTGTAAAGACTCCGCATTTTGTGGTTGCGGAGTGCGAAGGTGTTATGTATCACAAAGGGTAGTCTGCCCTTAGTTTTGTACAGTAAATTCAACAGTAAGAGATCTACCCATGGTCTGTAGACCATGGGATTGTATAAAAAGAGCTAAGCTCTAAGTAGTTAGGAAAAATCAAACATGTAAGAGAGCCATAGCTTCAGAGCAAGAAGTCTAAGTCTTGGGTTGTAGCGTAGGTAGAGGCTCTGCAGCTGAGTGCACAGAGGCCTAGGGTAGAAGTTCACAGCTGAGTGCGCAGACCCCTGCAGCTGTGTGCGCAGGGCAGACAGAGGTTGTAACCACTTGGAAGATATTAATAAAGAGAGATATTCTACAATTTCTGTGTCTTTGTTCTGTTGATGAATATTGATATGTTATGTATGAATTTTCTTTATTATGCTTATATGGTGAGCGAATAAATAAAATTACATTGAATAACTAAATGCATATACAATATCTGTTTACGTGGGGATAACATAATTGTTTGAAAAGATAAGAAAGTCACTTAGGATAATTGAGGAATCTGCACGGCGCGTTGGCATAATAGCGCAAAAGTACCTAACCCCTAGGTTAGGGCTACGCAAAGGTTGATCATATACTTTCGCGAAGGTATTGAAAGCTAGAATAGAGAGTTTGTCTTACAAGCCCTAGAATAGGACCACCTGCATGAAGGCAGGGATAGAAGAAATCAAACGAAATCACAACCATATCAGGGTGCGGAAACTTGGTTCCAGCATCCCCCCATACTGCTTCGGGTGAGACCTCAGTCTGCGCTTCACGGGCTGATGCCGAAAGGGCCAATAGTGTAGGGATTTGTTCGGCTAATTAACGTTGAACCTGGGTCAGGCCCCTCAAGCCAACAATAACCTCAGGTAATAAGGCTTCAGGGCTTCAATTTTGATTGTGTCAGATTCACAAATAAGGGTAGAGGTGATCTAGGGCTCAATAATGAAAGGGAAATATGATTCTGGTTGATCAGATTTAGGAGGAGGATCAGAAGTAGTTCCTGCATTTCCTTATTCGGTAGTGCATCTTCTTATGCTTCTCACGATGGCCAGGAGTAGTCTATGGTGGAAGTGGAGGCTTATTTTTCATTCTATGTGAACGACAGAGAGGGGGATTTTGTTCTTCTAAGTTGGATGATAATTTTTAGAAATTAATATAAAAATAAATCAAAAAGAGGTTAATATAGGCATAAAGGATTATCAAGAAACCATGAACTACAATATACACCTTGGCTAACCAAGGAATTAACGTACGATAGCTAATTTCCCTGAATGTTGTTTTCAGTGTATCATGGTATTCAAGGCGGCCAACTCGGTTACCTATACGAGAGTCCCAAAATATATTCGGTGGTATGTGGTAGTAGAGTTCGTAATAGTGTTGTTTAATGCATAACCGTTCAATGGGAGTGTTCCTATATACTTTACATGTGTGGAGAACCATCCAATATACCAAAAGGTATGTGGAAAACAATCCTATACACTCACATATGTGGAACGAGATTTCACCCCCAAGATACATTGCTGAAAAACAATGACAACTCCTACGTTTAATGATGCCAGAACACGTCTCTAGCCTAGACCTCTAAATGTTTGCGTTAATGTTACAAATGCTTCTTAGGTTGATTCAATAAATTTTACTAGTTATCTTCAATTAAGTTTCAGTTTTAGGGCTCACCCTGAACGTCACATGAATATCCTAAAATTAAAACTAGCATAAGGAAATGGAATCTTTCAGATTCAATGAAAATTTATTTAAGGAAGGGAAGAGACAAAGAGTATGCAACTAACAATTTTCAAGATGCAATTCCATTTTCAATGTGATTGTTCCAATTTCAATGCACACACAAAACTCTAAATGCCAATGCAAATATTTTTTCTTTTCAAGTCAATTAATTTTCAAAATTAAGAAAACTAAGATGCAAATTCTAATCATTGATTCACATTATCTTTTTAGAATGAGGACTAGAGCAACAATTCATCTGAGAATCCAATTATCAAACAAAATTAGTTTGAAAACAACCTAACGATAAGAACAAAGGAATATCTTCAAATAAATCCTTGCCAAAGGTATCAAAACACAAGCAAACAAAATGGAGGCTTTGAAGGGACCACAAGACACTCAGAGACTCAAGGAAGAGAAATTGGAATCAAGGCTGGATCAGAGAGACAATCAAGAAAAAAAAAAACATGTGCATGAATAGGGGCCAACGTAGGTGTAGAGAATGCACTAGTGATATGCAATGCAGGTGCAAATAAGGTTGGGCTGAGGTGAAATGCTCTGTCAGAGGACCAGAGGGTACATTGGTCTAGGGATGAAAATTTCTAACACAAGGATTGCAATTGAGAATCAATGAAAGGTCTTCCTAGGCATGTTCTTGATTGGATAAGATAGTAAAGGTCCAGAAAAGAGGTAAACAAAACACAATGGACAAATAAAACACCAAGGGAATACATCGTTCCTAAGTATGGTCGTTAATTTTTTATGCAGAATCTACGAATGTAGACATAAGTATCTTCCCTAGGCTTGGTGGACTAACCTAGAACAACATAAAGACAAAGGAACTAATGTTTTCCTTAAAGTAAATAGATAATGAGATGAATCTTACCTGGAATCCATCATATGTTTCAATCCTTCCTTTGCTTGAATGATCCAATCCTAGCTCCAAATGCTATTATTAGAACTTGAATAGTTAGATAACACAAGCCAATGATCCACATAATCTATGTAGCATCATCTAATCACTTTATTCAATAGATAAACATGGTATTGAAATATATGATGCCATAACATCATATATAGGAAAACAAAGAACTCTTTGCATTAATAGAAATGGAGTGAGTTATAACCAAAAATAGGTGTTGATCTTGTAATAGCTCCAAGTTGACTTGACCATTCCTTGCCACAAAGTGCACCTCTAATCACCTTAATGCATGGGAATATATCTCTCACATTAGTAACATAAGGGTAGAACCACTCTCCAAAAGCTAACCCATAGCTTCTGGATGGAAAAAAAATATATAGAAAAGGAGGGTAAGTTGGGAGTTCTTATCCATTTACCAATCTAGGGCTTTAGATCCACTCTTGATGGGAGGATAAGATCAAAGGATAAGGGATGAAAAATACAAGGTAGGATAGGATAGGATTCAATACTTTTATCTAAGGTAAATGGTTACAATAGATCCTAGAAGCTTATGGAAGAAGAGGCTTCGAGATTCTCCTTTTTTCTGAATTTATAAAACCAATGAAGGTGCATAGTGGAGTAAAATGTAGGTGATCAATGCATTCCATAGTGGAAAAACCTTATTTTCAATGTTGTCTAGTAGGAGGGCAGGGATAATTTTTCCTTAAAATGATTGAAACAAGGTGTTTTCAGGAAAAAATGCAAGGATAAGAATGGTTCATGCTTAGGGATTAGGGCTATGATGATGAGAAGGATGTCAAATGATGTTTATTGATCCAGTTAAAGGATTATTAACCATATGTGACAAAATGGCCTATAACTCTACAAATACCAAGATAGGGGAAAACATCTCCAACCCTATGGGTAATAGATAGGGGTGACACCCATTTTATAGAGATCCCTCAACCCAGGAGCCCTCTATCTCAATTCCACACCCTGGGAGTTCGAACAGGGGGAAGAGTTGGCTCAGTGTTCTCAATTAGCGATGTTCTCTGTAGATCAAAAACATATCATCATGCTCATATCTGGTAATCATCATGTCTCAATAACAGTTGTCTCATGTTCATAAAAGACATCAAATCAAATATCATATTAGAACAAAAAATGTACATATAAAAAAATGATACCATAGTCATCCTCCCTCTCACAGAGGTGCCCATCACAAGCCTAAGCTTGTTTCATACAACAACGTTGTATTAATGAAAATATCTCATTCCAGCTATATGCAGGATTCTTTGCCAACTTGTACCCAATATTTGTCATCATAATGTATGCATGTCATATCCAGATCCTGCTCAAAACATCTCTCCAAAAATATTTTACATCTTTCCTAATAACTAGTCATGCTAGTGACATCGTACTCAACCTTGTTCGTGCTTAAAGATACATAATTCTCATCCAAAACATCTCAGAAGATCTCATACTAAGGCAACACCCAAATATTCTTATCTAATCAACAATTATCTTAAAAAAGATCAGTACATACATGTGTCACATATCACAGGAAGAATGTCTCAGACCAAAAAATAGATCGTTCATGCAAATATTTCAAAGTGAGTTCGGAGGCAATTCATGTGTATGAAGTTGCTCAATCATGAACACACGGGTGTTGGAACATAAATGCTTCAATCAACTATTGGTTTCCAAATCCATTTAATCAATATATATTCACAACTTCTTGAAATTCCATTGGAGTGTCCAAGGATTTGCACTTCCACTTTTCAAAAACTCGTCAA